>CAUYRH010069239.1:0-37058 GCA_963574655.1 Perodicticus potto | reverse complement strand
AGAGTCTCACTTTATCGCCCTTGGTGGTGCCGTGGCGTCACACAGCTCACAGCAACCTCCAACTCCTGGGCTTAGGCGATTCTCTTGCCTCAGCCTCCCGAGTAGCTGGGATTACAGGCGCCCACCACAATGCCTGGCTATTTTTCTGTTTTGCAGTTCGGCAGAGGCCGGGTTTGAACCCGCCACCCTCGGTATATGGGGCTGGCACCCTACTTGATGAGCCACAGGCACCGCCCCATTTTCTTTTTTATAGATATATAATAGCTGTATATATTTTGGGGATATAGGTCATATTTTGATACATGCATTCAATGTATAATGATCAAATCAGGGTAATTGGGATAGCCACCACCTCAAACATTTTATCTGTGTTTTTTGTACCCATTAATCAACCTTTCTTTTTTTTTATTGTTGGGGATTCATTGAGGGTACAAGAAACCAGGTTACACTGATTGCATTTGTTAGGTATAATCAACCTTTCTCAATGGCATCATTAGTTGCACAAAGTTTTAATTTTGATGCGTCCAGCTTATCTTTTTATTTTGTCATTTGCCTTTTGGTGTCATATCTAAGAAACCCAAGGACATCGTGATCTTTGAAGATACAATTTCATGAAGGTATCCATTTGTCCCAGCACCATTTGTTGAAAAGAGTGTTCTTTCCCTCAACGAACTGTTTTAGCACTCTGGTCAAAAATCAACTGACTATAAATACATATAAGGTTTTAGTTCTAGAATTTCAGTTTTATCCCATTTATATATGTGAGTATTCTTACGCCAGTATCACAGTATTACTGTAGCTTATGGTAAGTCTTGATATAGGGAAGTGTGAGTACTCCAACTTTCCTCAAGTTTGTTTTGGCTTTTCCAAATCCCTTGAGTTTTCATAGGAATTTGACGATCAGCTTGTCAATTTCTTCAAAGAAGTTAGCTGGGATTGTGATAGGGAGCACATTAAATCTGTAGATCATTCATAACCTACTTGTTTTTCAATTAAATACACAGTATTGTGGATATCTTTCCATTTCAATAATTATACAGTTCATCTTTTTCTTATATAATTATTAAGCAAATATAAAATAATTATAAAACACAAGGGACTCTGGTTACTGATTATACCAAGATGGATCAGGCATGTATCCCTCCTAGAAAAAAGAACTTTCTACCTTGGAAGAGAAATAAGATATGAATAGAAATAATTGTACTCCAAGTATGAGAGTTATAGATAAAATGCTACAAAAAGATTACTTATGTGGGGCAGCACCTATGGCTCAAAGGAGTATAGGGTGCTGGCCCCATATGCCAGAGGTGGCAGGTTCAAACCCAGCCCCGGCCAAAAACCGCAAAAAAAAAAAAAAAAAGATTACTTACAGATAGGAAGGAATGAGGTGAATACAGTGTAGCCATTTAGCTGGACTAGAGCTTCTTGGTCTCAGCATTATTGATATTTCAGGAATCTTCTTTGTCACAGGGTAGGGGGGCTGTCCTGGAGTATGTTTAGCAGCATCCCTGGCCTCTACCCATTAGATATCAGTAGTACTCCCTTCCCCCATTTATGACGACCAAAAATGTCACCAGACATTGCTAAATGTCTCATGGGAGGCAAAATCAGCCCTGGTTGAGAACCACTGAGCTAGACGTACATAATTGTTTTTAATAGTCACATAGTATATTCCATAGATAATCTACAATTTACGCAAATACTACTCTATAATTCCTGTTGGGCACAATTTTTCACTGTTTTGTATAAAACATAACTTTTCTTTGAGACAGAGTCCCACCCTATGCCCTGAGCAGAGTGCAGTGGCATCATAGCTCACTGCAATCTCGGGCTGTGGGCATCCCGCTGCCTCAGCCTCTGGAAGCCGCTGTGATTACAGGCGCTCGCCACAGTGCCCAGCTGGGTTTTTCCATTTTTTTAGGAGTCGGGGTCTCGCTCTTTGCTCAAGCAAGTCACGAACTCCTGAGCTCAAGCAATTCTCCCTCCTCAGCCTCCCACAGTGCTGGGATTACAGGCATAAGCCACTGCGCCCAGCAAAATGTAACTTTTTTTTGAGACAGAGTTTAACTTTGTCGCCCTCGGTAGAGTGCTATGGCATCATAGCTCACAGCAACCTCAAACTCTTGGGCTTAAGCAATCCTCTTGGCTCAGCCTCCTGAGTAGCTAGGACTACAGGTGCTTGCCACAATGCCCGGCTATTTTTGTTGTTTTTTTTTAGAGATAGGGGTCTTGCTTTAGCTTAGGTGGGTCTCTAACCCCTGAGCTCAAGCAATCCATCCTTCTTGGCCTCCCAGAGTGCTAGGATTACAGTTGTGAGCCACAGCGCCCAGCCCTAAAACATAACTTTTAGAAAATATAACATCAACTTGAAAGGTTCCAGACCCAAGGATAAAATCATTCCAAGATGTGAGCCGAAAGGAAAATGGAGATCCAATTCATGCAGTTAAAGTGACCTTTATTCCACTTAGAGTGCAGGTGGGGTGAGATTCCTGACCAGGGAGAAATCCACACATGGGCTATGGCAAACAGGGATTTAAAGTGTTAGGGCAGTCAGGATTGTGGCATTCTTATTTCCTGGGGATAATTAAATCATGCTAGCTTTTTTTTAACTATAAAAGTTCTGTGCAAAAATTATTTCAAACAGTTTGGAAAATGAAAAGACCTGGTCTCTCAATCCTATTCCCCAGAAATACTCTATGGGTATGTCAATTTTAAATTTTTACATTTATTCAAAAGTGAAGTGGTGCAAACCTTGTTTTAGTGCATTTTTATCATTACATGTGATAATTTGGTCTATTCACTGTACATTTTATCTGAAGCTCTCCAAGCCATAATTTTTAAACCGCCAATCTTGGCCCATTCATGGAATCAAATTAGAGGGTCATGACCAGCATTTCTAAAACTGAAAATAGTACAGAATAGATTATATCTGAGCATATTTCGCACAGCAAAAATAGGTACTACTTTGTGAAAAAATTGTATCAGACCGATATAGATGATAGATAGGTGGGTAGACAGGTAGATTTAAAATGCATGTGTTAACTGTGGGCTGCAGCCAAGAAAAATTTAAAAACCACTGCTGTAAGCAATCTAAATATATATTTAACATTCCTTTCTATAATGGGAATGGAGTGGTGGATGGGACAAGTCTCTTCTTTCTTGATTAAAATAGAATAATTAATATAACATAAGCAAAAATACTTCATGTTAATAGCTACTCCCCAGAAAAACAACACTTATTCCTATACAAAATAGTATTTAATGTAAATTTAAGATCAGGGCCCTATTGATTCAAATTGCCCTAACTCCTTAGGAATTAAAAGGTTCAATAGGAATCACCCATGAAGATATTAAACATTTACAATTTAAATTACATTTGGATATACGTTAACTATAGTTGCTGACTTTTTCAATCTAGTTCTCTTTTACCCTGTTCTTTACCTAGTTTGACTCTAAAAACATTACCCAAACATAACTACATGTAAGGAGCATAGGACCTGGTAGCTTTTACCTCCCATGGACAAGGAGAAGTAAGAGTACCAGAGTTTATATGGATGTGATATTCTTAAATGTCTTTATTTCATACCAGCATAACACAATAGGGTCCACACAATCAATTAACTTTACATTATTATGTTAATCTTCAAGTTTAAGACTAAACTATTGTGATATTTAGCTAGAAAGCATAGTTCACAAAGGATTTCACTAAAGTCATAATATAATTAAGATTTCCCTGAAGTTAGAATGTTTACTCTAACTTGAAATGATCATATTCTCAAGGTCACTGAAGCCAAAACTGTACATGAATACACAAAATGACCTTCAACTTAACATAGGAAACATTTGATAAACCTGAGAAACAAGTTTTTCCCCAAAGTTTTATTTAAGCGATCACCAAAAAGAATTGATAAAGAAAACTTTTGAATCTTCTGTGGTGAGCCTGTTTTTTGCCAGAACACCAACAGCCAAATGATGCCAGCTTGGCCAATCTATCAGTGCAGTCATTGAAGGCTACATGGCAGGGAGAGAGAAAAATAATCAAGTGAACTCTTTAGGAAATGTAAGGGGATAAAAAAAAACAAAACAATTTATCCCTACTTACAAGGACAGGATTTCATTCTAAGATCTAGTGCAACTCTTCACTTTGGAGATGAGGAAACTGAGCCTTCAAGAGAGTAAGACTTTCTTTGTTAATAGACTTACTTTTTTGTGAGCAGTTTTAGGTTTACAGAACAATTGAACAGAAAAGTACAGAGTTCCCATATAGTACTTCTCCCCACCAATATACAGTTTCCCATGTTAATTCATACATATTAATCTCTATGAATATAATTTCACATGTTAATCTTGTATTTGTGTGGCACATTTGTTATAATTGATAAGCCAATATAGGTAAATTAGTGTTAGCCAAAGTCCAAGTTTACACTAGGCTTCAATATTTGAGTTGTACATCATTTGGCTTTTGACAAATGTTTAATGACATGTATCCACCATTACAGTGTCATACAGAATAGTTTCACTGCCCTAAAAATCACCTGTGCTCCATCTATTCATCCCTCCTTCTAAACTCCTGACAAGCAGGGGTTTTACTGCTTTTTCTGTTTTTACTTTTTTACAGATCCATAGCTTTTAGCCATTGTAGAGGTGAGGTGAAAACTTTCCCTTTCCCCCCAAAGTTCTCCAAAAGATCAACTCCCAATTAAGGCATATTAATAAGAGAAAGGTTTATTTACTGTGTGCATGAGGAGAATCACAGAGTGATTACTCAATATCCCAATGAAGTTCAGATATTTCTACACCGTCCTTTTGGAGAGTCGGGGAAAATGAAAAGTACAGGTTAACTGTTTAGGGGCAACCAATGGCGCTAAGGAGGATAAATGGGTGGGGAAAACAGATTGGCTCATAAATTATTATCTTTGCAAATTAAATTAACCTGAGAAACAGGTATTATATTTAAATGATTTGGACCAGGTCTGGTTGCATCCTTGATATTCTTTTCTGCAATTTATTGAGATAAACAGCGAGAGAAAGGAAAGTCAGTTGCCCCATTCATCAGTCAGTTGGGTTTATGCAGATAGAGGGAAAGCCCCCTCCAATGCTTTTTGATCTTGAATGGCTTTTGATTCAAAATATTCTTTATACCAGTGAGTCATATTTTGGGACTAAATTCCTGAGCTCCTTCACTAATAGGTGTGTAGTGGCATCTCATTGTTTTAATTTGCAATTCTGTAATGACATAAGATGTGGAGCATCTTTTCATATGTTTATTATTTGCCATCTGTCTATCTTCTTTGGTGACTTGTCTGTTCAAATCTCTTGCCCATTTTTATTTATTTATTTATTTATTTATTTATTTTGAGACAGAGTCTCAAGCTGTTGCCCTGGGTAGAGTGCCGTGGCATCAAAGCTCACAACAACTTCCAACTCCTGGGCTCAAGTGATCCTCTTGCCTCAATTTTTCTGTTTTTAGTAGAGATGGGGTCTTGTTTTTGCTCAGGCTGGTCTCTTAACTTGTGAGCTCAAGCTGTCCACCTGCCTTGGCCTCCCAGAGTGTTAGGATTACAGGTTTGAGCCATAGCGCGGCCCTTGCTCATTTTTTTTTGTTGTTGTTGTTGTTGTAGTTTGGCGCCACCCTCGGTATATGGGGCCAGCGCCCCACTCACTGAGCACCCACAGGTGCTGCCTTCTTGCTCATTTTTAAATTTGTTGAGCTTTAAGAGTTGTTTTTGTTTTTTTTCTTTTGTTTTTGAGACAAGGCCTCAAGCTGTTGCCCTGGGAAGAGTGCTATGGTATCATAGCTCACAGCAACCTCCAACTCCTGGGCTCAAGTGATTCTCCTGCCTCCGCCTCCCAAGTAGCTGGGACTACAGGCACCTGCCACAACGCCCGGCTATTTTTTGGTTGCAGCCGTCATTGTTGTTTGGTGGGTCCGAGCTGGATTTGAACCTGCCAGCTCAGGTGTATGTGGCTGGTGCCTTAGCTGCTTGAGCCACAGGCGCCGAGCCTGTTTTGTATTTTTTTATGCCAGGCCTTATTAGATAAGTGTTTTGCAAATATTATCTCTGTGGCTTGTCTTTTGTATTCTCTTAACAATGTCTTTTGCAGAGCAGAAATTTTTGATTTTAACTGAGTCCAATGTATCACTTTTTTCTTTTCATGGAGCATGTTTTTGGTGTTGTGTCTAAGAGAGCATCAACAACCCAACGTCATCTTGATTTTCTCATATGTTATCTTCTAGTTTTATTCTTTCACATTTGGGTCTCTGATCCATTTTGAGTTAGTTTTTGTGAAAGGTATAAAGCCTGTGTGTCTATTTTTTTTTTTTTTGAGACAGAGTCTCACTCTGTCTCCCTCAGTAGCATGCTGTGGCGTCATAGCTTACAGCAACCTCCAACTCTTGGGCTCAAGTGATTTTCTTGCCTCAGCCTCCCAAGTAGCTGGGACTACAGGCACCCGCCACAACACCCGGCTATTTTTTAGAGATGGGGGTCTCACTCTGGCTCAGGCTGGTCTTGAACTTGTGAGCTCAGGCAATCCACCCACCTCGGCCTCCCAAGTGCTAGGATTACAGGTGTGAGCCACTATGCCTGGCCAAAAGCCTATGTGTCTAAATTCAATGTTTTGCATGTGGATGTGTATCCACCACCACAGTCCAGTCAAGATACTGAATAGTTCTAATACTATAAGCCAAGGATTCCTCATTTGGCCCTTTTATGACCACACTCACCAGTTCTAGCACCATTTATTGGAAGGACTATCCTTTATCTGTCAGATTGCCTGTTTCTCTTTGTCAAAGAGAGAGAGAGCCTTTTTAGCAACACATCTAGGTGTTCTTTTCATGTCAGTTCTTTTTGCTGGCAAACTGACTACCACTCGCTGTTTAAGGGAATTGTCTCTGGAGTCAGATGATTTGTTTTGTTATCTAAGCTTTTTCAGTTAAATGCTATGAGATCATGGCTAAGTATAATAACTAAACCTCTCTGAGCCTCAGTGTCCTCAACTGTATAATGAGTTTGATAATAATAATATGATTTGTAATAATCATAGGGTTATCATGAGACAAATTAGATAAAGTATGTAAAATATCTGGTGTGGGGTGTGGATTGTGAAACAGCAAAACCCCCTCAAACTCAGGAGGTGCGTTCAAGGAACCCCCACTGCTTCTCCTCTCTCCCTAAAATAACAATAGTCCTTTCTCCTTGTTTCCTCTGCCAAAAGTCATGTAGCTTCTGTATACTTTCCTATCTTTTGCCTAAAAGCACATAGCCTTCCCTCCCTAAAGTTAATCTTTACCCCATGTACTAAGATTCATGCCATTAAGAATACTGTTTGTGATAAAACTTTTACTTATCCAGTTACTTCTCCTCAGCCTTGCAAAACAAAAATATTCTCACTTGCTTTCCTTACTGATTTGCAACATTGTTAATATAAGCAACCTTGTTCCCATACTTTTTGGTGCTGGCTGCAGTCACCAGCTACGCTAGACCTCAGGCAGTAATCTATATCTCTTGCGACTTGTTTTCTCAATTTCCCACCATTCCCAGTCTAGTTCGTTTACTTTTCGCACTGGTTCCCAAAAATCTGGCACATAGTAAGCTCTCAATAAGTGTTAACTGCTACTATTGGAGTATTCCAAATTTAACTTGCTTTCTGCCTCAGGGGCTCACCATCAAAATATGTCAGACAAGAATATATACACATATTTCTTCATTCTTAGACTTCCTTCTAATTTTTATAAAATTATGTACCATGTGGATAGGTTTATTTCCAAACAGCATTCTTGTCCGGGTGCGGTGGTTCACACCTGTAATCCTAGCATTCTGGGAGGCCAAGGCAGTTGGATTGCCTGAGCCCACAGGTTCGAAACCAGCCTGAGCCAGAGTGAGACCTCATCCCTAAAAAGGGCCGCGCATCGTGACAGGCGTGTGTAGTCCGAGCTACGTGGGAGGCTGAGGCAAGAGAATTGCTTGAGCCCAAGAGTTTGAGGTTGCTGTGAGCTATGACGTTATGGCATTCTACTGAGGGTGACAAAGTGAGACTCTGTCTCAAAACAAACAAACAAACAAACAAACTGCATTCTCTGTAAACTCATGTATAATGATAGCAGGCAGATCAGTTGCTACTCAGTGATCACTGAAGAAGGAAGGGACACAGGGAAAATTTCTGGGTGTAATTGAAATGTTCTGCTTTTTTTTTTGAGACAGAGCCTCAAGCTGTCACCCTGGATAGAGTGCAATGGCATCACAGCTCACAGCAACCTCCAATTCCCGGGCTCAAGCGAGTCTCCTGCCTCCGCCTCCCAAGTAGCTGGGATTACAGGTGTCCGCCACAACGCCTGGCCATTTTTTGGTTGCAGCCGTCATTGTTGTTTGGCGGGCCCAGGCTGGATTCGAACCCGCCAGGTCAGGTGTCCTTAGCCCGTTGAGCCACAGGCGCTGAGCCGAAATGTTCTGCTTTTTTATTGTAGTGACTTCATGGGTGTTTATGTCTGTCAAAACTCATTGAATTGTATACCTTTAAATGGGTGCAGTTTAATGAACATAAATTATATCTCAATGAAGTTAAAACACATACCCTCATTTATGAGACAAGCCATGAAACGTAAATTAATATTAAGGAATTATTGTTACTGTTTTTTGCATGTGAGAATGTATTGTAGTTATTTTGAATTTCTAAAAAGTCTTTATCTTTTTAAAAAGATACATAGAAAAATGTTTGCAGATAAAACAGTATGGTATATAGTATTTGCCTCAAAATAATGAGAGAAGGTAGGGATGGGTTGGGAGGAGAGATGAAACACACTTGGCCACGAGCTTAATTATTGAAGCCAGGTAGTGTATACATGGGGAATTCATTCCACTAGTCTCTTTCTATCGTGTGTGTTTGAAATTGTCCATGACTTAAAAGTTTAAAAAAACTCTATACATACAAAAACTATTGTCTTTATTTCAGTTGATAAATAGGATGATACTGAAAGCATCACTAAGGTTCTTAGATTGTTGCTGTACATCATTTTTAATTTTCTTTTCTTTTTTTTTTTTTGAAACAGTCTCAAGCTGTCGCCCTGGATAGAGTGTCATGGCGTCACAGCTCCCATCAACCTCAAACTCTTGGGCTTAAGCGATTTTCTTGCCTCAGCCTCTCAAGTAGCTGGGATTACAGGTGCCCGCCACAATGTCCAGCTATTTTTTTGTTGTTGTTGCAATTGTCATTGTTGTTTAGCTGGCCTGGGGCGGATTCTAACCCGCCAGCCTCAGCGTATGTGACCAGCGTTCTGCCCACTCAGCTACAGGCCTGCCATCATTTTTAATTTTCAATTACAATTTTTGAGATAATTGTAGATTCACATAAGGTTGTAAGATATAATATAGAGAGATCCTAAGTACACTTTGCCCAGGTTTCCACAAAGGTAACATTTTACAAAACTGTAGTATAATATCACAACCAGGATATTGATATTAAAACAAGTCACTCATCTGATTCAGATTTGCCTTTTACTCATCTGATTCAAATTCAGTTTTACTTTTCTTTGTGTGTGTGTGTTCCATGTAGTTTTACCGCCTGTGTAGGTTTGTGTATCCACCACCACAGTCCAGTCAAGATACAAAACAGTTCTAATACTACAAGTCAAGGATTCCTTCTTTTGCCCTTTTATGAGCACACTCACCTCTCCCCACTCTATGCCCCCCAACTGCTAACCCTTGGCACCACTAATCTGTCTGATTTCCACAGTTTTGTCATTTTGAATGTTATATGAATTTAATCATAAAGTATGCGACCTTTTGTGAGTGGCTTTTTCACTCAGGCTAATTCCATGGAATTTCATCCAAGTTGTTGTGTGTATGAGTAGTTTCTTCCTTTTTATTGCCCAGTGGTATTTATGCTATGTATGTACCACTGTTTGTTTAACCCTTCACCAGTTGATGGACATCTGGGCTGATTTCAGTTTTGGACTATTACAAATAAAGCTGCTGTGAACATTCATAGATGCATTTTCTTTTCTTTTTTTTTTTGCAGTTTTTGGCCGGGGCTGGGTTTGAACCCACCACCTCTGGTATATGGGGCCAGTGCCCTACTCACTGAGCCACAGGCGCTGCCCAATAGATGCATTTTCATCTAACATTTAGTTTTGCTACTAGTATATACATTCCCCTTCAATCGATTAATCATAGATGATTGGTAATTTTGCAAACTTTCCAAATAAAATATGTTAACTTAATAGAGCTATATTTTTGGAGCACGTATAATTTCCCTTTAGACAGCATGAAGTATTTTTTCAATAATGTAATGAATTTCTCTGGTTTTTCTTCTGACATATTTTGCAAAACAATTCTTTTTCTTTTTTTGGCCGGGGCTGGGTTTGAACCCTTCACCTCCGGCATATGGGGATGGCGACCTACTCCATTGAGCCACAGGTGCTGCCCCTGCAAAGCAATTCTTAATAGGAATTTGTAAATAACGTAACAATTACAGAGCTTTCAATGATTATGATAGCTTTATATCAGTGTCAGTTTCCTCTTTGTAATAATCAAACTAAACAATCTTACTGTACTTTCTGCACCTCATAAATATGTATTGGGTGACAAATTTTCCAACTGATATATCCATATGCCATCACTAAGGGCCAGAAAATATGTTATAGGTTTGAAATTTGTGTCCTTATGTCTTTCAGCATATTATAATAACAAAGTAATTTATATTTAGCCACAGATATACTGCAGACTCCCAATTTACTAGGGAATTCTATTTTCAAAAACCATTACTGATCCTCTTAAAAGTGAAGCATGCTTTTGTCATGGTTATTCACCTTACCATCTCTTAGCTCTAAGCTAACACCTTTGTATTCTGTCCTGTGATACCAGGCTGGGACTCTGCAAATTGTTTTCTCTAATTCTCTTGCCAGTTGTCTTCCTGTTAGGTTCTGTTCTAGTGGGAGATTGGAAGAAGGGAGAGTAACTTCTTGTTGCCAGCTTCCACCTATAGCATCCCCTGCCCCCTACAACCATGGCTCTAGCCTCAAGTTGTCGCCCTGGGTAGAGTACCCTGGCATCACAGCTCACAGAAACCTCCAACTCCTGGGCTCAAGCGATTCTCTTGCCTCAGCCTCCCAAGTAGCTGGGACTACAGGCGCCTGCCACAACGCGTGGCTATTTTTTTTTATTTTTGGTTATAGTTGTCATTGTTGTTTTAGCTGGCCCGGGCTGGATTTGAACCCGCCAGTTCCAGTGTATGTGGCTGGCACCTTAGCCACTTGAGCTACAGGCGCTGAGCCACCTTCTTTGATCCTTCCTAGCACCACTGTACCATGTTCCCAAAGAGCCACCATCTCTAACCAGCCACACCTTCCTTGATAGTCTGAGCTTGAGCTGAGCAGTACACACCCCTCCAACATCTGAACATGGACTGTGGGGAGTGCTAGCCATCCAGGTGAAATAGCTGTACCCCATCCCCTATATTTAATCAGCTTTATTTGAAATACTTAGCATGGCTTCTGTTAGCCCTTATAGACAATTGCAAGCAAAAGTTTGCAAATTTTTTAGTGTCTTATCTATATTTTCTCCAACTGCAAAGGTCATATTCCTTATTCAGAGTAATCTGTGGTTGAATTCAGGACTTGGAGAGGGAAAGGGGCAGGGTTTCAGGCAAATAGAATTCTTTGGTAGTAAGCTACAAATGGACTCTAGCTAACTTAAGGAAAGAAGGAGTCCCTGATAGCAAGTGAGCAGCACACAGAATCAAAGGAGCTGATTTGGAAAGGGTAGGAACCAGAGCCATTCCAGAGTTCTGGGACCCAGGAACCAATGGATTGTACCTTCAGGGACTGTACCTTCAGGGTGTTTCACCAGCCTGAACCTACCCAAGCCACATTCCAGGAAGGGTGTGGCCCCCTCCAGTCAGGTGCCTACCTTTGGCTGCTGGGAAGGCAGGATGAATTGATAGGCAGTTCTCCCAAGCTGTAACTGGTTGAGAAAGAGTAGTTCCTCAGCTGTTTCCTAGAGAAGGAAGAATAGCATTACAATAAACATACCCTACAGTGCACTTCAGAAAAGATCTTCAGTTCTAAATTAGAATGCATTATATACAAAAACTTTAAGAGCATTGTGGTGGGCGAGCTGTTTCCTACCTGTAATCCCAGAACTCTGGGAAACTGAGGGGGGTGGATTGCTTGAGATCAGGAGTTCCAGATCAGCCTGAGAGATCAAGTCTCTAAAAATAGCCTGGCATTGTAGTGGGTGCCTGTAGTCCCAACTACATGGGAGGCTGAGGCAACAGGATCACTTGAGCCCAAGAGTTTGAGGTTGCTATGAGCTGTGACGCCATGGTACTCTACCCAGGGCGACATAGTGAAACTCTGTCTCAAAAAAAAAGAAAAAACAACAACAAAAACAATAAATGGTAATATATTGTATATTTCAAAACTGTTAAGCAGATTTTAAATGTTTTCCCACAAAAATAAGGATGGGAGGTGATAAATGTATTAATTAACTTGATTTAATCATTCCACTATGTAAACAAGTATCAAAGTATCACATTGTGCCCCATAAATATATGATTATTATATCAACTAAAAATAAATTTTTTTTTTATTGTTGGGGATTCATTGAGGGTACAAGAAACCAGGTTACACTGATTGCATTTGTTAGGTAAAGTCCCTCTTACAATCGTGTTTTGCCCGCAAAAGGTGTGACACACACTAAAAATAAAATTTTTAAAAAGACTCTGAATGTGAAACCTTCTGAGTACTACTGATGGATTGGGACAAGCCAAGAAGAGCTTCTTATTATTTTTCATTTGACAAATATTTATTTACTGCGCCCCAGTGATCCTAAACCCAGGCCTCACTGATTCTGGTCTAAGTCATTTCCTTTCTTCACTGTCACCTATGCAGAGTTCATGTTGCTTAACATCAACAGCTAGCATGGCAGGGTAAGTTGGCCTTGTAGAAATCCAGAGAGACACCCAACAAAGGTTTAATATTAATGCATTCATAAATAGAAAACAATTACTTCACTTTACCTAGTAAAATATCATAAAAGTAAATGAAAACAAAGAATATATTTTCTATTATGCTAATTTTCCTTCAACTCCTTCTCACACGATTGCATTAAATTTAAATTCCATTAAATATTTTAAGAGAAATTACTTAGAATTCTACACTAAGACAATTCTTTTCATTTGCAGTGCTCTTCTACCATTTATTTTTCCCTAAATGCATGTTTCCCTATTTAGATGAGTAATGTGTGTCCATTGGAGAAATTTTTTAATAGGGCAAGTTATGAAGAATAAAATAACAATCATCCATACACCAGTACCAGGAGACAAGGGCTATTAATATTTTGGCATATTTTCTTCTGTTCTTAACAATTTGAATAAAAATAACTTGACCAGAAACAAAACTGCTACTTTTAATGTTCCTTTTTTGCTTGTATAATTTTCAGATTTTTCTGTAACAAGCTTTGTTTTTGTAATAGGAAAAAACAAATAATAAAGGAATGTATGTATAAACGAGCAGGATCTGTATGTCTTTTTCTTTCAGCTATCTCCA
Organism: Perodicticus potto; assembly: GCA_963574655.1. Classification (NCBI taxonomy): domain Eukaryota; kingdom Metazoa; phylum Chordata; class Mammalia; order Primates; family Lorisidae; genus Perodicticus; species Perodicticus potto. The sequence continues at coordinate 23,512 of CAUYRH010069239.1, read as the reverse complement.
CTTTCCAGAACACTGCTTGCTGCACATCAAGCACTCCAAAAATGTTGTGGGTTTTTTTTTTTAATGGCTAAGATTTTCATCCGAAAACTAGTGAGACACAGTTGCTAATGAACATGGAATCACTCAGCAGGGATATCTGGGTATTATTTCTCTTTCTGATTCCTTTTTTTTTTTTTTTTTTTTTGTATTTTTTTGCCAGGGGTGGGCGTGAAACCGCCACCTCCAGCAAATGGGGCTGGTAACTTACTCCCTGAGCCACAGGCACCGCCCCTCTGATTCCTTTTAATAAGGCAGTTCATTCTACCACATATGATCATTTTTGCTGTCTTAATATCAGTCTTGGAATTCAAGACTGATTAAATTCCAATTCCAATAACAATACTCAGTAGCTATGTGACCTTGGCAAAAAACTTCACCACTCTTTACCTCAGCTTCCTCACATGGTGAGCACTGGTCCAGTGGAGCCCCTGGCACCACAAAACAAAGATTCTGTCATCAAATTTACATTTTAGTGTAGGGAGAAAGTCTGGGAACAAACATTTGTGTGGTGGCTATAAGGGCTATGAAATAATAAAGAAAATAAAGGGGATAGAAGTGGTTACCTGTGGGGGTTGATGAGAACCGTTTGTATTTTATCACGGGTAGTCCAGGATAGCCAAAGGTTTAAAAAATATCCTAGTGTAGTGTTTTTCAAACTTCAAGTTGTGACTAAGTGTGATGGAAGGCGATCTTCATTTTCAAACAAAAATGAAATAACATTCATGCTTGTATGTGTACCTGTTTATGCCTTACTCAATTAGGTAAAGAGACACAAAAGACAACTAACTGCAGAAAAAGTGCCAGAAAAGATTAGGACCAGAGCTAAGAGGGTGGGAAGAACACAAAACAAAACTGAAGAGTTAAGCAATCCAAGAAAGAAACTGGTATAGCTTTTTCATACAAAAAAAAGAAAAAAAGACCTAATAGGAAAAAGGCAAAAAAGGTTTTAAAAACAGAACAGATTCAATTCAACAACAGAAAAAAAATCCAAATATAACAAAACATGCTGTACGTGATACTTTCAGATTAAGTGTAGGATGGTGTGCTAATATTCCCAGAAATTCACCAAATATATGCTCCACAGCTCCTTCTCTGACCCTCAGCCCCTACTAGACAGTATAAATATTTTAAAACCATGTCATCTGGGAAGATTTCTTTTCTCAATCCTTTAAACTTTTACTTTATTTGTTTTATTTCATTTTTTTGAGGCAGAGTCTCACTCTGTTGCGCTGGGTTGAATGCCCCAGTGTCGTCATAGCTCACAGCAACCTCAAACTCTTGGGCTCAAGCTATACTCCTGCTTCAGTTTTTGTGTTTTTAGTAGAGCTAGGGTCTCATTCTTGCTCAGGTTGGTCTCTAAGTCCTGAGCTGAAGCGATCAACCCTCTTGGCCTCCCAGAATGCTAGGATTAGAGGCATGAGATCACCGCTCCCGGGCCCTAAACATTTAATTTAATTTTTTATTTTTTTGGCCGGGGCTGGGTTTATTTAGGTAGGTTTTGAATTTCATATTTCCCGATCAGAAATGAGCAAATTGTGCTAAAGGGAGACAGATTTTTTTTTTTTGATGTGCACATGAGGTTCCCACTGAAGCAGAGCTGTGAGACACAATCATTCTAGAACAAAGTGAGCAAACTACAGTCCTCTTGGCTAAATCAAACCCACCTAGTCTTTCTATAAGGCCCTCAAGTTAACAATGGTTTTTCCACTTTCAAGGTTGAAAAAAGTCTAAAGAGTATTTTGTGACCCATGAAAACTATATGAAGTTCAACTTTCAGTGAGTGTCTATAGTTTTATTGAAACACAACCAAATTTATCCATTGCTTTTGTGCTGCAACACCAGAGTCCAGTAGTAACCCCAAAGCCTAAAATACTTACTGTCTCCTTTTAGAAAACGTTTGGCCAACCAGTGTTCTAGAATAGGAAGGCTGTACTCCTTCAACACCCTTCTAACCCTCTTCCTTTTCCAGCCACCTCCTCAGCTTTAGTCACCAACAAGATTCCTGGACCTGACATGGAAGGATGGTGTTATAATAATGGATTGTATCCTATCGGACACCAGCGACACAAGACAGTAAACTTCTATAATAAGGGAAGGTGACTGTTTTCTGTCACTGCCTAGAGTAACGTCGTGGTTTGCCTCCGGGTCAGGAAAATGGGCAACACAGCGGCATCTGCATGATTTCGTTAGAGCATAAAGGCGCTTGGAAAGGCATCAAGGCAGCAAATGTTCCGGGAGTGCTTTAGCAAGGGGGAGCCTCTCTGGGAGTCTGGGAGTAGACTGCGGTTCCCTTTCCACTAGACACCTCGGCCGCCTTCCCCCAACCCAACCATCACTGCTCCTACCCTTCGTTTCTTCTCTCCATTCCCCTTTTGGCCTTGCAGCCCGCTTTCTCCTCACCGCCGCCAGCCACCACACACACACGCACGCGCGCGCGCGCGCCCGCCCGCCTCAGGGCAGAGCAGGGCTCAAGTCAGCTGGCCCAGGTCAGCCCTGCCCAGCTCTCTCCAGCTTTGTCTGCTTAGGGTGGGGTCGCCCTGGGACCCCAGCAGGTGACAAGAATGACTCAGCAGGGAACGGGGTTGGGACCAGTTAGGAACGCCAGTGCAGGAATAAAATCCCCTGCAAGACAAAGAGACAGCAAATCATCTTTTTAAGGTCCCAAATACGCGAACGAGAGAAAATGTAATTCAAGTCAGCTTTGGCCCGTCAGCGGCCTGTGCCGCCACAGGCTGCATGTTTAGCCTAACAGGGAGGCCCAGCGGCTGCTGCAGGCAGAAAACGCCCGCGGCCTCCGCAGAAGTCGCCTTCGCTTTCTATAAACCCCACCTCGGTCTGACCGGGCCCCAGGAAAGGCCAGTCGGCTGGAGGGGAACCTTTCAGGGATGCAGAGAATTGCATGTCCGTGATTATCAGGGAGACTTTGAGAAAACAGTAATCTCTCGAAAATAGGAACCATTTTCCACTCCCGCTCTGAGGTTTTGCTTGGCTAAGCGGTGTCAGCCTCCCTGCCCCCCTCCCTTCTACCCCCACCACCGCGGCCGCTTCAAGCAACCACGCCCCGCGGGCCCCAAGGCTCGCAGCCACGGGGCTCGCGGCCCCCGCGCAGCCCGCACGCCGCGCCTCCATTCGCCCCGCCCCCGCGCACCACCATCCGCCCCCGCGTCCAGCCCTGGGAGCGCCGGGCTAGGCCTCGCGCATGCGCCCTGCCCACTTCCTGCCGCCGAACGCCCCGCCTACCCCATGAAGTCCGCCTCCAAACGACGCGTGAGACCCGCCCGCCTCTCGTCATTGGTCGAGACGCCTGAGCCGTTCGCTCCCAGGCCCGCCTCTCCACCGCCTCTCACTTTTCCCAGGGCGGATGCGCCTGCGCTCAGCTGCCTGGGCGGGCTGGGAGGCGCGGGTTGAAAAGTCTCGTTCCAAGTTTGGAGAGAGAGAGAGAGAAGAGCGTCTCAGACCTCGGTACCCGCGAGCGGGGAGGAGGCAGCAAAGAAAGACGCGGTGTCTGGGGAGTACCCAGGCCGCAAGCCGGAGCTCAGGCTTCGAAAATTAGGAGTGTGACGTGCCTGGGAAAGGCAGGAGCGCCAGCGGTTCGGCTGCTCTAGTGAGGGGAGTCCGAGGCGGCGACGAGGGGCGAACAACCCGACGCAAGATGGCGAGTAAAGAGAGTAAGAGGCCCTGCGGGGCGGCGCGCGCCGGGACCGCGGGGGGCGGCGGGCGCGCGGGGCCGCGGCACGCGCCGGCGAAAGGCGCGAATTGGCGTGCGGACCCGGGGGGCGGGGCCGGGCGCGAGGCTGGGCGCGCGCCTTGAGGGGCCTGCGCGGGACGGGGCTGCGGCGAGGAGGGCTCGGAGTACTTCCGGAGCCGGGCGCGGGGCCGAGAGCGGGGCTCCCTCCCCCCTTCGCTCCTCCCGCGGCTGCGCTCCCTCCGCGCGGCACTCTCAGCCCCGGGGCGGAGGCGGGCGCCCCCGCCGGGAAACGAGCGTGGCGGCTCCTTCCACGCGCACGTCGACCGTCTCGGTGTCACGGCCGTCCTCCCGGGGGTTCTGGAGCCCGCCGACCTATGGCTGCCGACGCGAGCGTCGTGGGAGCCTCGGCCTCTCCCGGCGGGGGATGGAGGGAGCGGGCCTATGGGTTTCTGCTGCACGTGGTTTCATCTCCCTCGGTGGGTCGCGCAGCCCCTCTGCGCACAGGTCTTCATCTTAGAACAGGTGCGAACGCCTACAGCGGGTTGGGTGATCTCTCTGTCGGAGTGATTACCCAACTTGATATACGCAAGAGGTATTGACCTCAACGTGGAAAAAAATAAGCTTTCTGGTGTTATTTTCTCCACGTTGTGGAAGAGCAATTAGTTGTTGGTGTCCACGTTACAGGTAGAAGGGAAGAGTGGACGGGGTGTGGCCATCTTGAGGTGACCTCCAGGATCCGTGTACGAATTCTGACTTGGGTTTTTTTCAGACGCTTAATCATATGGGCTTTCTCCAAATTTCAGTGTTTGAAGATACTGTGGAGGAGCGTGTCATCAATGAAGAATATAAAATCTGGAAGAAGAATACACCTTTTCTGTATGACTTGGTTATGACCCATGCTCTTCAGTGGCCCAGTCTTACCGTTCAGTGGCTTCCTGAAGTGACTAAGTAAGGGTTGCTGACAAGTTTTATTTTGTTTAAATAAATGTCCTGGATTTCCTAGTTTTGGCGTTTTATGCAAAGAACCTAAGTGTGTAATCACCCCTTGGATGAGGTGGCAGGTGGTTTTTATTTTCAAAACTTAAGTGATTAAAGAGATGATTTCTGATCCGTGTGATTTTAAAAGGAGAGGAAAAAAATCTCCTGTTAATGGTGTTTAGTGCAGACACTATGGTTGACATTTCTTGGGCTTACATGTATTCCAGTATCTCTCTGGGCCTCAGACTAATGCATTTCTTTAAAATTTTGTTAAAAAATAGCATATATACAGAAAAGTCAACAAATCACAATCATACTGCTTGATGAATTTTTACAGAGTGAACACACACATGATCTGCACCCAAGATGAATATATTTTAATTGGCAAAGGGAAAGAGAACTTGGCAACAATTAGCCAGAGAAAAGGTGTTGTTATTGGCTTATAGTATGGAGTACATTTTGAGGTTGCTTTTAGTCTTCCTAAGAGTGTTCTTTTTCGCTAGTCCTAAAATTTTTCTGGTAAAGTTACTAGCATTTATTGAACATATAGAACAGGGTCTGGCACATCTAAAGAGTTTTACATCCTATTATTTGGCATAACGCTCCCAACGGTGTTCTGATGTGTGTAATTTTTATCATCCTTGATTTATCAATGAGGAAACTGGGTCTGAGAGGTTAAGTACCATGCCCAAGATCACACAGCTGGTAAGTGGTGGCTTGGACTTAACCAGCCCAGACCTGTTGGCTCCAGAGTTGACACAACTCCTACATTGTACTACAGTTCTCATACATTTTTACCTTTTCTGGTAGGAGTTTGGCCATGTACTCTATGCTAAATTGGTGTGCTGTACGAATACACGATAAAATGAGGATTAACTCAAATCCTAATTTAGAAAGAGAAATTTATATAAAATTACTCTTATAATGGCCAGATTCTTCATGGGCAAACACTGAGTTTCATACACATAAGGACTTCCATTGGGGTTCCCCAAAATCAATCAGCAGATGGGGGAAGAGCAGAGAGGAACTAAATGATGGAGACTTCTAAGCATTGACATTTACAATTACCTTTGAACGGATTTAAAAGCAGAGCATTGTGTTGTACATTTGTCTCTTGGTCTTCCTGTTACACAGATTTAAAATGTATTAACAAAATTTACCCTTCGGGTTTTTGGTTTTTTTTTTTTTGAGACAGAGTCTCAAGCTGTCACCTTGGGTGGAGTGAAGTGGCCTCACAGCTCACAGCACCCTCCAGCTCTTGGGCTTAAGCGATTCTCTTGCCTCAGCCTCCCAAGTAGGTGGGACTACAGGCGCCCACCACAACACCCAGCTATTTTTTTGTTGCAGTTGTCATTGTTTTAGCTGGCCCAGGCGGGGTTCAAACCCACCAACCTCGGTGTACGTGGCTTGCGCCGTAACCACTGTGCTACGGGCACCGAGCCTTGTTTTTTGTTTGTTGAGACAGAGTCTCACTTTGTCACCCTTGGTAGAGTGCTGTGGTAATGTGCTCACAGCATCCTCAAAATCCTGGGCTTAAGCAACTCTTTTTGCCTCAGCCTCTCGAGTAGCTGGGACTATAGGTGCCCTCCACAATGCCCGGCTGTTTTTAGAAAGGGGGTCTCACTCTTGCTCAGGTTCATCTTGAACCTGTGAGCTCAGGCAATACACCCGCCTCAGCCTCCCAGAGTGTTGGGATTACAGGCATGAGCCACCACACCCTGCCCACTTTGTCTCTTAAAAAAAGAAGAATGGGCAGCCCCTGTGGCTCAACGGAGTAGGGCGCAGGCCCCATATACCGGAGGTGGTGGGTTCAAACTCAGCCCTGTCCAAAAAAAAAAAGAAAAAGATTGATTTTTTTAACTGGTAAGATACTTCATATCTCTTGCAAGATTTCTTAAATATATTGAGACTAATTTAGTCTCTAAAACTTTGTAATATTAGACAGTACAAAAATTTACAGAGTGAAAAATAAGTCCCTCCTCCACATTACCTGCTTTCCTCGTTCTTGACCCCAGAGTAGAAGTACATACCTGTATCTTCTTTTTTTTTTTTTTTGAGACAGTCTATGTCTCCCTCTGTAGAGTACTGTAGCATCATAGCTCACAGCAACCTCAAACTCTTGGGCTTAAGTGATTCTCCTGCCTAAGCCTCCCAAGCAGTTGGGACTACAGGCGCTGGCCACGACGCCTGGCTATTTTTTTATTGCAGTTGTCAGTGCTGTTTAGCTGGCCTGGGCAGGGTTGTAACCTGCCAGCCTGGGTGTATGTGGCCGGCACCCTACTCACTGAGCTATGGGCGCTGCCATCTTCATCTTTTTTATGGTAGAAAGTTCTTCACTTGAATTTTAAGTAAGAGTGTATATTGGAGATTTTTTCCTATCAGCATGCTTAGATAATGCTCGATCTTTTTAAGGATGTTACAGAATTTTATTTATTGATATAGTGTATTATAGTGTATAATTTTTATGTCATCAGTTCCTTACCGATGGATGTTTGTTTTTGATCTGCTGCTGCTGCTGCAAACAGTACTGCTGAGAACAGTCTTCTAATATGTTGTACGTTTGTGATGGTTGGGCGAATTTCCTAGCAGTGGAGTTCCTGGGACAAAGGATCCTAGTACTGAAAATAGATAAGCTCTTTAGACTCCTTTATTATTTGTCCTTCTACAGCAGTGGTTTTCAACCTTCTTAATGCCGCGACCCTTTAATACAGTTCCTCATGTTGTGGTGACCTCCAACCATAAAATTATTTTTGTTGATTTTATGGTTGGCGGGGGGGGGGGGGGGTCACCACAACATGAGGAACTATATTAAAGGGTCACAGCATTAGGAACGTTGAGAACCACTGTTCTACAGCCTGTAGGTTGTATCCAATATTGGAGGAAAAGAGTGTTATATTCATTAGTTCAGGAAAGTAGTCTGTCTTAATGATGAAGATAAAAGGATTTTTAGTAAAAAGAAAAGTCTTTATATGACGATCAAATTAGGGGGAAATAAATGAATTTGAATCAAGAGGAATTTTTAAGCTCTTCCGGTGCATCTTGGGACAGTGCTCCTTAGAAAGGGGCTGTGATGAATCGACCTGTCTGCCTGTAACTTTTACCTGTTAGTCCTATTTTTCTGCTTAACTCCGCAAAAATCAAGTCGCTTTTTTCCTTTTATGTCAGTCCTAACATAGCTCTGTGGTGCCTCCTTTCTCTCAATCATTGATTTTTTTTCATGTTTTTTCAAATATTAAAAGATATGTTTAAATTTCTTTTTTTTCTTTTTTTTTTGGAAACAGTGCCTCATTAGGTCGCCCTTGGTAGAATGTCGTAGCATCACAGCTCACAGCAGCCTCAAACTATTGGACTACAGTGATCCTCTTCCCTCAGCTTCCCGAGTAGCTACAGGCACCCACCACAACACCCAGCTGGTTTTTCTATTTTTAGTAGAGGTGGTGTCTCATTCTTGATCAGGCTGCTCTTGAACTCCTGAGCTCAGGCAATCCACCTGTCTCAGCCTCCCAAAGTGCTAGGATTAATGGCAGGAGCCATGTGTGCCCTGCCAAATTTATTTATTTATTTATTTTTAAAGAGACAGCGTCTTGCTATTTTGCAAGGGTCAGACAAGACCTCCCAGGCTCAAGCAGTCATCCTGCCTCAACCTCCCAAGTGGTTAAGACTACAGGTACTTGGCTTTCCCTTTCATTTTAAGCCACTATTCTCTGTAAAGGTTTATTTTGTTCAGGGCCATGTGAAGTACATTACTTAGAGCCTAATTGTTTAATTGTGGTGTTGCTTGTTAAAAATAAACAGGCAAGCTCGGTGGTACTGCACACCTATTCAGGATCACTTGAGCCTAGGAGTCCCAAGTTCAGCCTGGGCAAGACCTCCTCTAGAAATATGGGGGAGGGGTTACTTGCTGATGCACAATTGCCTACCCTCCATGCATAAAAATCATCTAAGATGAAATTAATTACCTTTTTTGATAGCCACGTCATATTTTTAGCACATCACATGTATCAGCTAAGACCCATGTCTTTTTCCAAACAAGTTGCCATTACTCAACCATGGCTCCCTTATTCTGTTTTTAAGGGGAGGTGTTTATTTTGGGGTTTTTTTTCTTAATAAAATTTCATCTTCTTCTTGTTCAGTTATTACTAAATTATATGCCTAGAAGTAACTTACCTTCAGGTTTTTTTTTTAAAACCATTGAATCCGTTATACAACTGAAATTTAGAAACAGATAAATGGTCTAACTTATCTGGTGTTGGGACCTAGAGCCGTACTACTCGTCTTTCTTATTGAGGTGGGATGATGGAGCACCGTTGAAAATTGCTATTGTAGATAATAAAAGGGAAGAGGCGGCCTTACTGATAGATACCAGTGCAAAAATCACTGCTTGGCCCAACATGCCAAGAGGCATTGGCAAATACTTTGACTTCAGGGTGAGTCTCCACAGAACAAAGACCCCTTGGTAAAGTTGAGAATGCTCATTCCTTAAACTTTAGATGTCATAAACATAAATAAGGGGTTTCGCATTATACCATCGGCATTTACAACCTATTTTTTTAGGTAGAAAAACTGAGGCCCCAGGGAGGTTGAGATGTAAGCAATTGCACATAGGTAATTTTAGTTCAAGCCAGGGTTCAAATCCGGTTTTTTTACTCAACACGTTATTTTTCCTATACTATCTTGTTGCTTCTTATTAGGAAACATCTAGTATATTTTAATATACTAAAACCGATTTTTTAGGTAGGAAATCATGATTTATGATTGGATCAGGGATGGTCTCCTGTATAGATGTTTGCCTTTATTTACTGAAATGGGTGTAGTGTTCACATTGATAACCCAAGAAAAGGAGGATGGCTCTAGGAAAGAAGCAAGACCTCTGCATTCATGTTGTGGTTAGAATATTCTCTTACATTTGCACATGGAATTATAAAGTTGGTAACCAGAGTGGGAGCAAGTACGTAGTTAATGTTCAGTATATATTTGCTAAAGAAATTTTAATGCATTTTGAGGGAACTAGGTTGAGTTTGTTATCAACTGAAGATTTCTTGTACAATTAGTATGACTTATTTTCTTTCTTAAACAGACCAGAAGGAAAGGATTATGCCCTTCATTGGCTAGTGTTGGGGACTCATACATCTGATGAGCAGAATCATCTGGTGGTTGCTCGAGTACATATTCCCAATGATGATGCACAGTTTGATGCTTCCCATTGTGACAGTGACAAGGGTGGTAGGTATACTGTATATTCCAATATTGATGTCAAAATGAGTATTCCTCCTTTGAAAGCATAAAACATTAAAACTTTGTACTATTTAGCTTTGGACCCAGCAGTTTAACTTCTAACACTTTATTCTACAAAATTACTCACCTACATGTGTGCAAGGACTTCACAGTGCTATTTATTTGCAGGATCAAAAAATTTAAGATCAGCCTAGCAACCCAGATGTTGGTTCATAGGAAATTGGTTAAACACATAACATGTTTCAAGTACTATTCAGCAGTTAATGAGAAAGAGAAAAATCTGTATACATTGGTATGGAAAGGTATCTAAGATAAATTAATCTTGAATAACTGGTTTGTTTAATTACAATATTCCATTTTGGTAAAAGTAATAGTATGTGTTGGTGTATGCATAGAAAAAAATCAGAGGCATGTGTACCAAAATGTTAATAGTGGGGGAGTTTTGGTCAGGGAGAAGGGCAGTGGTGGTATGGTTAAGAAGCTGTTGACTTCTTTTTAACATCGTTTTGGTATTCCCACGACCACTCCAAATTTGGTGATTTTGTTAGGACTCACAAGAGCAAATTATACTTGTGGTTAAATTTGTTATGGTAAAGTATACAGAACAAAAACAGCAGGAAAAAGATAAGAATCAGGGAGTTTAGGGAGGTCTGGCACAAGCCTTGTCCAAGCCCACACAGGATGTGCTTTTTCTTTGGCAGCAAACTAGAGGGATGTGTGTGAAATATCTCTGTCCAGGGAAAGCTCATTTGAGTCTTTGACTCTGGGGCTTTCTTGAGAGACTGGTTGTATAGCACATTCTGCTGACAACCACCCATAACACTCGAGGACCCCAATAGTGAAAGCAGGTGCATATCATCAATCTTGATATTTGTGTAAAGCAACCCCGACAAACTGGTATACTATGGTCTATTGCTCCAGGTGTACACTACAAAAATCATCAATCCATGGGTGACATAAAGAACATTCTGAGATGCACGTTCCTGGGAGTTGGCCAAGGGGTAGTAATGGTCCCAATCCCCCTAAAAGGTGTGAGGACTCAGCAACCAGACCAGCTGGGTTAACTCTTCACAGTCCTAAATGGTTTAATCATGTTACATTTTCTAATGCTAGCTTTAGGGGTTTTTTCTTACTGAAAATAAAATATTATCTAATGCAGTAAAACTGCTGGGTTGTATGATGTATTCATTTTTAATTAGAAATAATACAAATCTGTTCCACAAAGGGATTTACCCAGTTTACCACTCTCTGTCATTTACAGTTTATTTCCCTGCAACCTTATGCTTTATTTCTGTAAATATTGCAAAAAAACACAAATTGTGGGGGGGGGGGGGTGGCGCCTGTGGCTCATCGAGTAGGGCACCGGCCCCATGTACCGAAGGTGGCAGGTTCAAACCCCGGCTCGGCCGAACTGCAAAAACAGAAAAATAGCCAGGCGTTGTGGCAGGTGCCTGTAGTCCCAGCTACTCGGGAGGCTGAGGCAAGAGAAATCGCCTAAGCTCAGGAGTTGGAGGTTGCTGTGAGCTGTGTGACGCCATGACACTCCACTGAGGGCGATAAAGTGAGACTTTGTCTCAGAATCTCACCTTGTTGCCCTCAGTAGAGTACTATGGCATCATAGCTCACAGCAACCTTAAACTCCTAGGCTTTAGCGATTCTCTTGCCTCAGCCTCCCAAGTAGCTGGGAGCCCACCATAATGCCCGGCTATTTTATTTTATTTTATTTTATTTATTTATTTTTTTGAGACAGCCTCAAGCTGTCGCCCTGGATAGAGTGCTGTGGCATCACAGCTCACAACAACTTCCAACTCCTGGGCTCAAGTGATTCTCCTGCCTCTGCCTCTGCCTCCGCCTCCGCCTCCCAAGTAGCTGAGACTACAGGCACCCACCACAACGTTCGGCTATTTTTCGGTTGCAGCCATCGCTGTTTGGCAGGCCTTAGCTGCTTGAGCCACAGGCACCAAGCCAATGCCCGGCTATTTTTAGAGATGGAGTCTTACTCTGGCTCAGGCTGGTTTCGAACCTATGAGCTCAGACAGTCCACCCGCCTCTTCCTCCCAAGAACTGGGATTTACAGACATGAGCCACTATGCCCAGCTATAATCAGAAAAAAAATTTTTTTGAGATAAGAGTCTCATTATGTTTATGGGATCACAGCTCACAGCAACCTATAACTCTTGACCTCTACCTCCTGAGTAGCTGGGACTACCGGTGCCCACCACAATGCCTAGCTATTTTTTGGTTGTAATTGTCGTCGTTTGGCAGGCCCGGGCTGAGTTGGAACTTGCCATCCCTGGTGTATGCGGCTGACGCCCTAGCTACTGAGCTACAGGCGCCCAGCCAATCAGAACATTTTTAATGGCTTTTAATCCTGAAATATGTATTTATTGGACTTTCTAACAGTTAATCTTCAAATTATGTAGGTTTATTAAAGTTACACATCCAGTGTATTACATTCCAACAGGCGACTGAAATAATTCACAGTTAACACATTTTTAAATTTTCAGTTATGGTATTTTTTTAATAGATACTATCATTAATACGGTGATTTTTCAACCTTTTGAGTTGGAGAAAATAAGAGTCTGTTCAAAGTAAATTGTACCTGGAAGCTTGATTTTTTTTTTTTAAAAGGAAGAACTCTTTAGGTTGTTTAAAGGAAGTGGAAAACTTGAGTATCTTTATAGCAGAAGGGTTAGAATCACTGGAGATCGTAAGGGTGGGATGTTGAAAGTCAAAAGGAGGGCAAATATGGAAGAGAATCTCAGGAAAGGAGGGGAAGGGGGCGGTGGACTTAGAATGCTAAGGTACACTTCTTATGTTGACAAGATGGAAAATGATAAGAGGGCAATGGGTGCTTTTGTATGTAGTTGTGCGAGTGGTGGGTGGGGAAGCTTTGGGCTAGTTGTGTGGATGGGATATGGTTTTCAGCCACACTGAAATAGTAAGCTATGTTTGCTACAGAGGTGAATGACTAGATGCTACCGGTACTTAGACGTGGGAGCCAGTGTTCCTTAAGCATTCCCATATAGCAAGAACCGGCTGGAACTGAGAAGTGGTTTACTCCTTTTGGTGTTTTTTCTCCAGGCCCCAGTCCATTTTACTTCTTACCTGCTCAGGTCCATCAGGCATTCGAGTTAGTAGTATCTGACCTGAGACACAGAGTGAACTAAATAGTGTGCAAAGAAGAGACAGTGTAGATCAGGAAGAAATAATATAATTGCATTGTGAACTCCCCTAACTTTTTAAAGTGTCAGCAGCTAATTAAAATTTTTATCTGGCTTGGTGCCTATGGCTCAAGCGGCTAAGGCACCAGCCACATACACCTGAGCTGTTGGGTTCGAATCTAGCCCGGGCCGCCAAACAACAATGATGGCTGCAACCAAAAAAAAAAAAAAAAAAAATACCCGGGTGTTGTGGCGGGCGCCTATAGTCCCAGCTATTTGGGAGGCGGAGGCAGGAGACTTGCTTGAGCCCAGGAATTGGAGGTTGTTGTGAGCTGTGATGCCACAGCACTCTACCTAGGGCAACAGCTTGAGGCTCTGTCTCAAAAAAATAAAATAAAATAAAATTTTTTTTATCTGTGAGCACAAAAAAAAAGTGTTCTTGTTGGCTCTGTCTACTTAGATGTTCTTTACTTGTTATTCTTTCTGCTAACATCTTGTTCTCAGAAGTTATCATACTTTGTATGCAGCTTTGTTACTTTACAAAGCCTTTATCATGACCGTTTAACACTATATAGTCTTATTCACACACCAGATAGAGACATTAACTTTGGCACCATGCTGGCAGTCAACCAAGTATGCTAGCAGGACCCCAGGGTATGCATCTTAAGGACAGAGGGGGGTTAGTCAGCATGAATTTCTGATTTGAGGATGTTTCAGACTTTAGACTCAAAAAGTATTCATAGTCTTGAGGGTAAAACCTTTCCTGTTAATGATGATGTAAAATAAGATGCTAATTCAATGCAGTACTTCAAAATGAGTTGTATTTGAACTAAAAAGCTGTCAGTCTGTTTAATATGTAGTTATTTGAAATTTTAGAGAATAACTATTTCATCTTTATAATTGGAAGGCTAGTTTTAATTGTTGTAAATCGAAAGTGGAACTGAATTAACTTACATAAGCCAGCTACCAATATTTTCCGGTGTAAATGGGCTTTGAGAATACATTCTGAGTGATAGGTGGACCTACATTTTTGGATTTTCTCTCTAGGCCATTGATTATTGTTGTATTTTGTCAGGTTACAATCCATTGGGTTGATTAAACCAAGCAACTTGTGGATTTTAATCTTGGGTGTGTGTGTGTTTATTTCTTTCTCTTCACATTAGAATTTGGTGGCTTTGGTTCTGTAACAGGAAAAATTGAATGTGAAATTAAAATTAATCATGAAGGAGAAGTAAACCGTGCTCGTTACATGCCGCAGAATCCTCACATCATTGCTACAAAAACACCATCTTCTGATGTGTTGGTTTTTGACTATACAAAACATCCTGCTAAACCAGGTATGTAATAACAAAGCCAGACCATTACTTAAATGTTTTTCTTGATTTAAAATGGTAATATTTTTAGGTCACTCACATCCTCAAGTTTAGTGATTTGCCATAAAAGCATAATAGCAGTTTATACCAATGGCTAAGCTTTATTACAGTAAAGGATACGGAGCAGAAGCAGGAAGGAAAAAAAACACACAGAGGCTGTGTCTGTCCAGGGAGGTAAGCCATGGGCTTCTGAGCCCTTTTTCACCAGGGCCCTACAGGACATACTCTGTTTTTGGCAGCAAATCACAGAAACATGCTAAATGTCTCTGCCCAGAGTAGTCTCTTTGAGTTGTGGGGTCTGAGGTTTTTATAAAGGTTTGGTCACACAGGCATATCCTTTATCCTGTGACCAGCCATGGTTACAGAAATTCAGGATCCCAGCAGAGAAGCCAGATCTTGCTATACAGTCTTCACAAGTTTGGGCAAGTGCCTACAGGGTGCCCCACTGCTCTGGGCATGTATAACATCATCAATCAATGACATAAAGAATTTCCTGAGGGTCACATTCCCAAGGGTTGGCCAAGGGTTATTCATGGTTGCAGGCTACCCTAGAGGGATACAAGGACTGAGTAACCAGACCTGCTGTGTTAGAAATATTTCTAAAAATGGACTGGTGTGGGGTGGGGTTACCACTACACAAATTTGTGGGATAACTGTAGTTTTCAGTATTTTGTGTTGGAGATAATAGTAGGTTTTCCAAAGAAACCAGTCATTTAGTAGTCATGAGGCTCAGTTTGCATTGAGCATTAAAAATGCAGCAGAGAGGGGTGGCAACTGTGGCTCAAAGGAGTAGGTCACCGGCACCATATACCAGAGGTGGTGGGTTCAAACCCAGCCCCAGCAAAAAACTGGTGGGGGAAAAAAAAAAACAAAAGCAGAGAGAACTGCGTTTTGTTATGGGTCAGACCAAGTCCTTGTTCATGTGCAGTTTAGTTGCTGTTATGGTTCATCCAATGAAGGACTGAGAATTTGCTCTCCTCAGTTTTGATAAACATAACTTAGTAGCTAATGTATTTCTTTTTTTCCTAGACCCAAGTGGAGAATGTAATCCTGATCTTAGGTTAAGAGGTCACCAGAAGGAAGGCTATGGTCTTTCCTGGAATTCTAATTTGAGTGGACATCTCCTAAGTGCATCTGACGACCATGTGAGAAAACATATTCCTAATCTGTTTGTATACTGAGAGTTAAAAAGTGTCAGCTCTGGAATGAAGGAACTCTGTATAGATGAAAGGATTTGCAAGATAATACTCCTGATAGTGATAACATTTTCTCAGAATTTAGAGGGATGATTGTCAAACTGCCCTCTTGAGAGTCTTAGGATTCCACAAAGCTCTTTTAAAACAGCCTTAGAGGCTCGGTGCCTGTAGCTCAGTGGCCAGGGCACCAGCCAAATACACCAGGGCCGAGGGGTTCGAACCCAGCCCAGACCTGCCAAGCAATGACAACCACCACAAAAAAGTAGCCGGGCATTGTGGCAGGTGCCTGTAGTCCCAGCTACTTGGGAGACTGAGGCAAGGGAATTACTTAAGCCCAAGAGTTTGAGGTTGCTGTGAGCTGTGACGCCATGGCACTCTACTGAGGGTGACATAGACTCTCAAAAACATTAAAAAAAAAGCCTTAGAGTGGAGGGAGGGTGGGCAAAAGACCTCCCATCTTTTAAAAAAAAAGACCTTTAGGCTCTCATAATGGAATATAGAGTGTGTGTAGGGCCTGATTAATAGAAAACATTTTTTTAGTTTATTTTGTAGGTATACAGTATAGTGGGTTTTAGTATATTTACAAAGCAGTGCACCCAGTGCTACCAATTATAGAATATTTTCATCAAATCTCCCCTCAAAATTCTGTACCCATTAAGCAGTCACTCCCTGCTCGTCCCTTCCCACAGCTTCCAGTAATTTGTTGTCTGTCTCTATAGCATTGTCTCTTCCTCTAATTTTCTTTTCCTTTTTTTTTTTGAGGCAGAGTCTCATTATGCCGCCCTTGTTACAGTGCCGTGGTGTCCCAGCTCACAGCAACCTCAAACTCTTGGGCTTAAGCCATTGTCTTGCCTCAGCCTCCCAAGTAGCTGGGACTACAGGCACCCACCACAACACCTGGCTGTAGTTGTCATTGTTGTATAGCTGGCTCGGGCCAGGTTTGAACCCAGCACCCTCAGTGTATGTGGCTGGCACTATAACCACTGTGCTATGGGTACTGAGCCATCTAATTTTAGATAAATGAAATCATGTAACGTGGCCTTTTGTGTCTGACTTCTTTAACTTAGCATAATGTTTTCGAGGAACATTACCTCTATTTCATTCTTTTTTATGGTTGAATGATATTCTATTGTATGGATATACCACAATTTACTCCACCATTTATCAGTTTATGAGCATTTGGGTTGTTTCCACTTTTTGATGGCATTATAAACATCTGTGTACAAGTTACTTGTAGATGTATGTTTTTATTTCTCTTAATTACCAAGGCGTTGTGTCATAAGGTAAACTCTGACTTTCTGAAGAACTGCCAAACTGTTTTCTACAGTGGCTGTTCATTTTACATTCCTATCAGCAGTGCATGAGTGTTCCACTTTCTCTGTCTACGCCAACACTTTTTTATTACAGCCATCCTAGTGGGTGTAAAGTGATACCTCATTGTGATTTTAATTTGCATTTCACTGATGACTAATGACGTTGAGCATCTTTTCTCGTGCTTTCAGCCATTTGTATATCTCCTTTGGAGAAATATGTATTCAAATCTTTTATTC
Source organism: Perodicticus potto (assembly GCA_963574655.1). NCBI lineage: Eukaryota > Metazoa > Chordata > Mammalia > Primates > Lorisidae > Perodicticus > Perodicticus potto. Next base: position 6,289 of record CAUYRH010069239.1, on the reverse strand, counting down.
ACTTTTATTCATTTATAAGAGTTTTTATGTGTACATACAAGTTTTTTATCAGATCATCAGTTCTAAAAGTTTTCTCTCATCCCATGGGTTGTCTTGTCCTTTTTTTTTTTTTTAAATAGAGTCTCATTTTTTCACCCAGGTTAGAATGCAGTGATGTAATCATAGCTCACTGCAGCCTCAAATTCCCGAACTCTTCAAGGGATCTTCTCCCTTCAGCCTCATGAGTAGCTAGGACTATAGGCAGGTGCTACCACAGTCAGTTAATTTTTTCTTTTTGCGTTTTTTGGCCGAGGCCAGGTTTGAAGTTGTGGGTTTTTTTTTTTTTTTTTTTTGGCTGGGGCCCTACTCCTTTGAGCCACAGGCGCCATCCACACTCAGCTAATTTTTTTTTTTTTGAGACAGAGCCTCAAGCTGTCACCCTGGATAGAGTGCAGTAGCATCACAGCTCACGGCAACCTCCAATTCCTGGGCTCAAGCGAGTGTCTTGCTTCTGCCTCCCAAGTTGCTGGGACTACAGGCCCCTGCCACAACACCCGGCCATTTTTTGGTTGCAGCCGTCATTGTTGTTTGGTGGGCCTGGGCTGGATTCGAACCTGCCAGCTCAGGTGTACGTGGCTGGCGCCTTAGCCCGTTGAGCCACAGGCGCCGAGCCTTAGCTAATTTTTTAATGTTTTTTGTAGAGATGGGGGGATCTCTCTATATTGCCCAGGCTGGTCTTGAACTCCTGGCCTCAATAGTTCCTCCCACATTGCCCTCACAAAGTGTTGGAATTACAGGTGTGAGCCAATGCTCCCATCCTCATATTCTTGATTTTGTTCTTTGAAGCCCAAAAGTTTTATTTTGTTTTGAGACAGAGCCTGAAGCTGTCGCCCTGGGCAGAGTGGCATCACAGCTCATAACAACCTCCACCTCCTGGGTGATTCTCCTGCCTCCGCCTCCCAAGTAGCTGGGACTACAGGCACCCGCCACAACGCCCAGCCATTTTTTGGTTGCAGCTATTGTTGTTGTTTGGTGGGCCCGGGCTGAATTCGAACCCACCAGCTCAGATGTATGTGGCTGGCGCCTTAGCGACTTGAGCCACAGGTTCCCGAGCCAGCACAAAAGTTTTTAATTTTGGGGTGGCGCCTGTGGCTCAAAGGAGTAGGGCACTGGCCCCATATGCCAGAGGTGGTGAGTTCAAACCCAGCCCCTGCCAAAAACTGCAAAAAAAAAAAAAAAGAAAAAGTTTTAATTTTGATGTCCAGTTTTTGTATTTTATTTTGTCACTTATACTCTTAGTGTTGTATCTAAGAAATCATTGCATAATCCAGCCTCACTCACAAAGACTTATGCCTAAGATTTTTATACTTTCTGTGCTTACTTACGTTTAGGTCTTTGATGCATTTTGAGTTAATTTTTGTTTATGGTGTAAAGTAGGTGGTCCAAGTTCATTCTTTGCATGTGAATATCTACTTTTTCCAGCATTATTTGTTGACAGACTAATGTCTCCCTATTGAATCTCTTGGTACCCTTAATGTAAAATACTTTTTAACAATTAAAAGTACCGGCTCAGCGCCTGTGGCTCAACGGGCTAAGGCACCAGCCACGTACACCTGAGCTGGCGGGTTCGAATCCAGCCTGGTCCCGCCAAACAACAGTGACGGCTGCAACCAAAAAATGGCCGGGCGTTGTGGCGGGCGCCTGTAGTCCCAGCTACTTGGGAGGCGGAAGCGAGAGACTTGCTTGAGCCTAGGAATTGGAGGTTGCTGTGAGCTGTGATGCCACGGCACTCTATCCAGGGTGACAGCTTGAGGCTCTGTCTCAAAAAAAAAAAAAAAACAATTAAAAGTACCACAGAAATGCAAAGCAGTCATGTTAACTCATTGTCGATTAGTGTTTATGGCATTCTTAACACTCACAGCCCCATATCTTCTCTCATAGACCCTTACTATCATTGTCGATCAGTGTTTATGGCATTCTTAACACTCACAGCCCCATATCTTCTCTCATAGACCCTTACTAGAAGCAAAAAGCATTTGATGTAATTCCAACCAGAGGCTGACTAGGGTTCTGGGGCTTTTAAAAGTTCATATAACTTGGCCAGAGTTAGCATTTCTTTCTTTGTTTATTTTTGAGACACAGTCTCAACTATGTCCCCCTCAGTAGAGTGCTATGACATCACAGCTCACAGCAACCTCAAACTCTTGAGCTTAAGCGATTCTCTTGCCTCAGCTTCCCAAGTAGCTGGGACTACAGGCGCCGGCCACAATGCCCGGCTATTTTTTGTTGCAGTTATCATTGTTGTTTTAGCTGGTCCGGGCCAGGTTCGAACCCGCCAGCCTCGGTGTATGTGGCCGGCACCCTACCTACTGAGCTACAGATGCCACCCAGAGTTAGCATTTCTTGCCAATTTCATGAGAGCAGGTTCCTTGTCTGCTGCCTTAGGATATCTTTGTCCCTAGAATAGGACCATTTATTTGGCAGACCTTATTTTTGTTGATTGCAGTCTCTTTTAAATTACTTGAAATATTGAAAGTAGATAATTGCCTCAAGCAGCCAAGACCGACTCTGGGTGATGTTTGTTGGTAGAGAAGCATTGGGTAAGGTGGCTCATAGAATTGCTGTGATGGCTACAGAGTGAGGTTTAGAAAACTGCCCCGAAAAAAATAGGAGAAGCCCGATCCATGACCCAGGTGAGGCCAGTGAAGACATCACTGTTGCCTCCATGGAAAGTGGATATTGCTGCCTCCGTGATCCCCACTGTCAGAACAGATTTTCTCCCATTGCTGTTAATAATTCACTCTGGGGAGGTGATGGCACCTTTGTCACACCTTTGCATCCCAACTGCTAAGGAGGCCAGAGAAACAAGCATCTGCCTTGGTTTCGTGAAAGGAAGCTTCTTCCCTCACAGTGTATGTGCATTGGTTTCCCAAATGTGGAAGGTGGCCTCTGCTCAGTAACCTAATTGCTAGTATCTTTTGGAGATACCAGGCTGGAAATTGCTAGTGATAATAATAACTGACATTTACCAAGGGATTCTCATGTGCTAGGCATCATGCTAATCTTCCCAGGGTCCTTCTAAGGTGGGGGGCAGGGGTGATGGCAAGAGCTCCACATGTTCCTTTCTCTTTGGTGTGTGTCAATTAGATATATGAGTGTCTAAGTAACAAGAGAGATTAAAGGCATATGTATTGTGTAAAAAAGATTTTGTTACTAGGAAAATGTACTGGGAAATAGCTTTGTTCTAGAAACGCCTTCATATAAGAGAGTGACTTTTTTTTTTTTTTAACTCTTTTGTGATGGGATGTTAGACAACTTAGATCATGAAGTCCCGTGATTTGTGGGCTTCTGTAATCTCTGAAGTCCATGGAAGGCCCTGTAACCTCTCCTTGGGCTCCACTACTATTTTGAAGAGTAGTCTTGGGCGGCACCTGTGGCTCAAAGGAGTAGGGCGCCCAGTCCCAAATGCCGGCGGTGGCAGGTTCAAACCCAGCCCTGGCCAGAAACTGAGAAGAAAAAAAAAAAGTGAAGAATAGTCTTATCAGCCTCAACCTTTGACCTCTCTGAGTAGAATTAGTAGATGTTTCTGGCCCCAGGTCATTTGGCTATCAAACCTGATGTCTGTGATGGTTTCTGCCATGTAGTGAGAGACTTATCTGAAAGGATTTTGCTTTTAAGAGGCACAATTTAGTTTTAATTCCTAGTCTTCTCAACTCAATGTGAATTTTTAGAATGTGCGTTTTTTTTGTTGTTTTGTAGAGACAGAGTCTTATTTTATCGCCCTCGGTAGAGTGCCCTGGCGTCACGCAGCTCACAGCAACCTCCAACTCTTGGGCTTAGGCGATTCTCTTGCCTCAGCCTCCTGAGTAGCTGGGACTACAGGTGCCCGCCACAACGCCCAGTTATTTTTCTGTTTTGCAGTTCAGCCGAGGCAGGGTTTGAACCCGCCATCTTCGGTATATGGGGCCAGAGCCCTATTCGATGAGCCACAGGTGGTGCTGCCCAGGATGTGCGTTTTTGTTCAGTATATATTGAGTACCTGTTATACCATCTAGATGAGTTTTGGATACTTGAATGTCTAAATGTATATGTCGGTAGAATCTCCGGCCAGAGTGTCCTTGCCTGCCACCATCATATTCTGTTTCTCTCTCTCTCATTGGAGTTTTCCTTTCCTTCCGCATCTCACATGGAGGCTGCAACCCACACACTCTGTTTATACCCCCCACTTGTTTATTTCTAACTTTTATGTAGTCAAATAGTTTTGTTTCTAATGAAAGTATTTTAAATAAGGTGTTAGCATTTAAGTTTAGTTTCTTAACAGCTTTTGTTCTCCCCCCTATCCCTCAGACTGTCTGTCTGTGGGATATAAATGCAGGACCAAAGGAAGGCAAAATTGTGGATGCCAAAGCGATCTTTACTGGTCACTCAGCTGTTGTGGAGGATGTGGCCTGGCATCTGCTGCACGAGTCATTGTTTGGATCTGTTGCTGATGATCAGAAACTTATGATGTAAGGTGGAAAATTCAATGGGATTATATTAGATGGGTGACAGTGATTGTGGTAGACTGTGGTCTGATTGATGTTATGGCCTTAAAAAAGAAAAATACAATAAACTGCACATATGTAATCGCCTTTATACATAAGAGTTACTGTGCTATTTGGATAAATGTAGATTATTATTTAAAAAGGAAAAACAGCTATGTAAGTGTGAAAACATACTTGGTAGTGGTAAATACCAAAACTGAGATCCCGAGTGACTTCACTTGGAAGTCTGGGAGGAAAATGACTTCATCAGGTTGTGGCCACAGGGCTACATTCAACCACCTACAATATTTTTTTTTTTTTTTTTTTTGTAGAGACAGAGTCTCACTTTATCGCCCTCGGTAGAGTGCCGTGGCTCACTCAGCACACAGCTCACAGCAACCTCCAACTCCTGGGCTTAGGCAATTCTCTTGCCTCAGCCTCCCGAGTAGCTGGGACCACAGGTGCCCGCCACAATGCCCGGCTATTTTTCTGTTTTGCAGTTTGGCCGAGGCCGAGTTTGAACCCGCTACCTTCTGTACATGGGGCTGGTGCCCTACTCAATGAGCCACAGGCGCCACCCCACCTACAGTATTTTATCTCATAAACAAACTAATATCTGAGGCAAACATGGCAAAATACTGAAAATTGTCAAGGTTTGCGTAGATGGGAAATTGTTACATTCTCTACAAAGTCTATGTTTTGCGTGTGCTTAAAATAGTTGGTAATTAAAATAAGGAATATAATAAAAGAGAAACCAGAAATAATAGCCCAAGTTTATTCTATATAGGTTTAGAATGTGTCAGTGGTACTGAGTGGAATGATGCTGACATGGGGCCAAGCATGAATGCGTGAGAAGCTTGGGAGTCTCGAGTGTCTTCCTTGGGTGCTATATGCCTTCTACCTTTGTGTTTTAGATGGGACACCAGGTCCAATACCACCTCCAAACCGAGCCACTTGGTGGATGCGCACACTGCTGAGGTCAACTGCCTCTCATTCAATCCCTACAGCGAGTTCATTCTAGCAACCGGCTCTGCGGATAAGGTTTCAGATTTTTTGTGTATCGTTTACACGAAACATGTCTTGTGCTTTAATCAGATATTTCAAAACTCTTAATGTAAAGGACAGAGATAAATTCATTTTTATTTGTCATTTCAGACCGTAGCTTTATGGGATCTGCGTAACTTAAAATTAAAACTCCATACCTTTGAATCGCATAAAGACGAAATTTTCCAGGTGTGTGACTGTTTTCTGGAGTCTACATGTCAGGTTTCAGTAATGGGACCGGGGAACTGGATTTTAATTTTTTGTTTTACATGGCAGGCATAGGCCTTTTTTTTTCCTACTGTATAAGTAAACTAATTGAAAATAACTTAAAGGTTTTTGAGAAGTTATTCAGAAGTAGAAGCCTCAGAAAACAGGATCAATTTAAAAAGTGAAATCCAGGCTCGGCGCCTGTGGCTCAACGGGCTAAGGCGCCAGCCACGTACACCTGAGCTGGCGGGTTCGAATCCAGCCTGGGCCTGCCAAACAACAATGACGGCTGCAACCAAAAAAAAAAAAAAATGGCCGGGCGTTGTGGCAGGTGCCTGTAGTCCCAGCTACTTGGGAGGCAGAGGCAGGAGACTCGCTTGAGCCCAGGAATTGGAGGTTGCTGTGAGCTGTGATGCCATGGCACTCTATCCAGTGTGACAGCTTGAGGCTCTGTCTCAAAAAAAAAAAAAAGTGAAATCCAAGGATTCTTAAGGTATACCAGATTGGCAGGCCCACTAGTGAAAAAATGTCTTGTA
>CAUYRH010069236.1:0-54377 GCA_963574655.1 Perodicticus potto | reverse complement strand
TTTTGCTCATAAGATTAAATTACAAATTTTGCTTGAATAGTTTGGGCATCTATGTGTGTTTATATATATATACAAATACACATTCAAATATGCAGATTCCATAGTAATATTATAAGTTAACTTCAGATTTCTAGTTCCTTGTTAAAAAGGTTAGAAATTTTCCCTATTAGAAAATTTTGAAAATTTTGCTTTTTTTCCCTAAGAAATTGTTTATTTCATCAAAATGGTTCTTACACTCTCTGATGAGTTTAAAATCTTTAACATTTCTATAGTTATATCCCCTTTATTGTTCTAAAAATAATTTTATCTATTCTCTTTCTCTCTCTAGCTCTCTTTGTCTCTCTCATCAGCCTTATTATTCATTTTAGTAAATCAGTATTTAGTTTTATCCATCTTTTTGATTAGGTCTTTGACTTTACTTTCATTCATTTCTGCTTTTGTATGTTTATACTCTTTATTCTACTTTCTTCTCATTTGTGTTGTTAACTATTTTCCAATACTAGTGTCTCGAGTCTTTAGCTAACTAATTTTTCATATTTATTATTTTCTACTAAATATTTTGACTATAAACTATGAGATTGGATAGTGTTATTTTGTTACGTTTTAAATTGTCTAGGTTTTATTCCAATTTTTTCTTTGAGCAATACATTATACTGAAGTTTGTTAATTAAAAAAATGATACATTTAAAAAAATTTAATTTTATTTTGGTAACAAAAATTGATTTTATAATATCTACTCTTTGGCATTTGTTGAGATTTGCTTGTAATCTATTACATAAGCAATTCAAATAAATGCCCATTTGTTCTTGAAAATAGTAAATATTTTTCAACTTGGGGAAGTTGAAATCTATGTATGTCCTTCAAACTAATTAATTGTATTGTTCAAATATTTATAACTTTAAAAATTGGACTCTGACTTATCAGTTAGTGGGAAAGATAAGCAAAAATTTAATATGATTATGAATTTGTCTATTTTTCTTTGTAATTGAGCCAATTTTTTAAATTTAACTTGAATCTGTTACTAGGTTATATACAAGGTGGCCATAAAGTTCATATGTAATTTAAAATATTGCACATGAACTTTATGGCCAGACTGTATATCTTACATAGATACAGGATATATATATATTAGATACAGATACAGATATATAGACAAATAAAACTTAATTAGCTATTTTATATTATTTAATCACATTCTTTATTCATGTTTATTTCTTTCTTTCTTGCTTTCTTTCTTTCTTTTTTTTTTTTTTTGTGAGACAGAGTCTCAAGCTGTTACCCTGGGTAGAGTACCATGGCATTACAACTCACAGCCACCTCCAACTCTTGGGCTCAAGCAATCCTCTTGCCTTAGTTTTTCTACTTTTTTTCATAGTAGAGACAGGGTCTTGCTTTTGCTCAGGCTGGTCTCAAACTCTTAAGCTCAAGCTATCCACCTACCTCGGCCTTCCAGAGTGCTAGGATTATAGGCATGAGCCACCACGCCCAGCCTTTATTCATGATTCTGTCTTAGAATATTTAGATATGAATTTAAAGTTACTTATTTTCTTTATATTTATCTAGAATGTTTTTCTTTGCCTCTTTGCTCCTTGGATTCACATATTTCCACGTAATCAGGCTTTAGGGGTGTGTATTTTTAATAGCCTACAACTAAGTTTTTTGTGTTTGTGCATCTTGCTAGGCTGTGATTCATCTTTAAACCAGCAAGCTTAATCCACTGATAGTGTGGGGAGTGCTGTTTATATTTCCATCACATTATTTTGCTTTCTATTTATAATTTTTACTTGTTAAACATTTTCCATTGAATTAACATAGAATTTGTTTTCCTTTTTTTTCACTCTAGAGGTTAAGAAATTACATTTTGTTTTTCTATTCTTTTGTTGGCCATCTGTACATATATCCCAGACTTATCAGAGTGTAAAATTAATCACTATCTCCACATACAACAAGACAAACCATACAGGGAACTGAGGACGTTGATTTACTTGCAAAAAAAAATCCACCTGGGAGCAGCAGCTGTGGCTCAATGAGTAGGGCACTGACCCCATATATCGAGGGTGGCAGGTTCAAACCCGGCCCTGGCCAAACTGCAACAAAAAATAGTCGGGTGTGGTGCTGTGTGCTTGTAGTCCCAGCTACTCGGGAGACTAAGGCAAGAGAATTGGCTAAGCCCAAGAGCTGGAGGTTGCTGTGAGCTGTGAAACCACAGCACTCTGCCGAGGGTGACAAAGTGAGACTCTTGTCTCAAAAAAATAAAAAAGTAAAATAAAAAATAAATCCACCTGGGGAATATCTTCTATTCTCACAATTTTTAATACTTGTCCCTCCATTTTCATGCTATTTGGGTTTCTACCCCCACTCCACAAAAGCAGCTTTTGACAATGTCATCAACAGCCTCAAAAAATCAAATGGCCAATTTTCAGACTATTCACTTGTCCCTGATGGCACTGGACACGTGTATCCACCCCTCCTTGTTGAGACGCTTGCTGGGCCCTGGACATCATCATCCTTCTTCCTTGCTGGTCACCTTGCTCACTGTGCTTGTCTTCCTGACTTGCCTGGACATCCCTGTAAGTCAGGATATTGACTTTCCCCAACTCTCCTGACACTACAGAACCAAAGAAGCTGGCTTCTCGGGTCCTGGCTTTAGGATGTCTTGCATTTCTCTCCCAACAACACATGGTCCCAAGGCCTTATAACCTGCCCTTGGATGGGCCTTAAAACCTAGATAAAACTCCAGACCTATACCCAACTCTCGTCACTTTAGGTCACCACTGTCTTGGATGGCATGCTGCTTGCTAAGTACCTATTTCATTCTGACACTCAGGCTTTTCCTTTATTTCCTGTGAGCTTAGCTACATATCTTTTTTATGGTGGGGTCTTTCACCAGCATTTTCAGGGGTTTTGTGTGGGACAGTCTTCGCTGTTGGCACTCTCCTTTCTGCCTTAACACATCTGTTGCCGCACTTGTCCACAGACGGAGCTTTTCTCTCCTATCTTTCCACCCAGGGTTTGCCATGTATTAAGTCTCTGTTTATACATCATTTTCTTAGGAAACCCCTACAACCTTTCTGATCGGGCCCTGCGATCCCCTTCCCACAGCACCCCAAATGTCCCCTGTACAGCATTTGGGGCACATGATTATTTAAGTGGGTGTGCTACTATCTCCTAAATGTCTAACTCATGGACCCCGCATCCTTGAGGCCACAGATTATACCTTCCCAACCTCTAGCACAAGAGTGGCCATATGGGAGAGGCTTGGTGAAGATTTTTGATGAAATGACAAACCTGGGGCTTGGCAGGTATGGTTATTTGCCTGCACTCAGGTGGCAGAAATGGAGCTTTGAAGCACTGCCCAAAATTACCTCCCTGTATTGTGTCCCCCATGGATTAGGGAAGGCCCTCTAGGATCTTGCAATCTAGCTGGAGAGAGACTCGATGGAGAAAGCCCTCCAGGGACAAGCAAAGGAAACAAAGGTCACTTCTAAGTGAGAGTCAGAGGTGAGAAATACCACCACTTGGCCCCAGCAGCTCTTGATGCCACATGCTGTCACAGTCCTCCGGGGGCACTTTAGCCCAGAAAAAACCAGGAACCACGCACACAGCCTGGATCAAAGACAGACACTCCCCAGACAGGAGTTTGGCCAGTGGTTCTATTGGCACTCAGTTAGGTACATGAGATGGATTTGGAAGCACAAGGCACGGTTGCACTTTAGCAAGAAAAAGTATGAAGCAATATAGTTGCAGATTGAGCAAGGAGGAGGCTGAATCAACAAACTTCTTCCCGGTGGAGTGTGGGGCTGCAGGCCCAGGCTCTGCTGTACCTCTAGTGCTCCCTAATACGTTGAATATCCTAATGCTTTCTTTGTATACAGGTGTGTGTTGTGTACATAGTGTGTGTGTGTTGTGTGGGGTTTTATGTATTTATTTGCACGTACCCATCGTTTTGCACTAAATACTCCCAAAAGACCTACGGATGCCCCTCCATTCTCTCCTTTTTCAGATTTCTGCCTCTTCCTAGGGGGTGTCTTCTCACCAGTGTTATATGCTCTCCTGAAGCTGTGACCCCTCTTTTTCAGATAAATAAAAAGACTGTTTTGTTGTTAGAGACCCATTAATGCAATTACCCTGCAAAGGTCTGTCTTTTCCTCCAGACCTGGGGCCTCCCGTCTCCGTCTTTGCTTTTCATGTCCTGCACTACTCAATGCTTAAAAGTTGTCAAATATGTGTCCGTATATTGATGACTGTTCCTTCAAAGTCCTTACTTTGGAGGGCACACCCCCATACCTCTCTTTACAGTTAATGAGGCTAGTGTAAAGTTGTAAAGATATTCCCAGCCTCAATTCCAGGCAGGGGATACTACTTCTGTATGTCCTTCTAGGGAGTTTTTCCTAACACAGGTTAGAAGGACATGAACTCAGCCGTGTTAATTTCTGGTGACATCGCACTTCAGACGTCAACTGAGGTTGGTTACTAAACTGGATCACCCACCTCGGGGTCCAGAATTAGCCAAACATCCCCCAGTTATTTCCAAGATTGAGCCCTCCCTCTTTGTGTGACAATGCTGCATGCACAAAGCCAGGTCCTGCAGAGAGCACAGGCTCGGGGGGAGAGGACGCGGGCTCCTGTCTCTGCCCCACGTGCAGGTGTCAGGGCTGAGCCCTAGGGCTTGGCTGCATGGTGCTGCCTACCAGCCGCTCATCTGTCAAACAGGGGTGAGCGTCTCCCTTGGATGACAGTCGTGAGGACTTCATGACATATGGACGTGTCGTGCTCAGCACACTCCAGTAATGAGTAGGTAGGCGCTCCACGAACCTCCACGCTAGAGCTGTCCCCACATGTACTAAGTCATGAGAGAATCCCACTTTGCAGCAGAGGGTTTTCAATGATGTGATTGCAGTAGATTTTATTAATCTTCAACAAATATTCCTTCTCTCTGTGTCCCACCATTCCACCTTGGACTTGGTCCTGGGTCCCATTTGGCCAACGGGACATGATCAGATGTGACCAAGTGCAGTTCAAGCTGGGGTTGGAAGAGGCTCCCTGGGGGGGACTCTGCTCTCCTCTTTCGGGCTTCTGCCACTGAGAAGGGAAGAACACATCCCAGCCAGGTGTCACCTCTGCAGCCTGGGTCCTGAGGCTGGCCGAGGCCGGCTAAGCCACGGCCAACATGTGGACCTGGTCATGGGCACAGGCCACTCAGATTGGAAGGCTGCTGGCGATCTCATTTGCAACAAAACCAAAGGCAGTAACCTACGTTGAAACCTCCACACACGGTTGTACACGGGTGTTCTTAAACAGTGCCATCCTCATTTAGACTAGCAGGTTGTGGTGTTATCTGTCAAATGATCAGTCATGTGGCTTAATACATTGATCTCCCATGTGGCTGTAGCACATTTTTTTCTTTCACCAACACCCATAGATAAATCTTGCCACCTCTCTAGTTTGCAATCTAAACCAAAGATACATGTTGAGCTCAAACTCCTGAATATCTTCAGTGTAGCTGTTTTTTTTTTTTGTAGAGACAGAGTCTCACTTTATCACCCTTGGTAGAGTGCCAAGGCATCACACAGCTCACAGCAACCTCCAACTCCTGGGGTTAGGCTATTCTTTTGTCTCAGCCTCCCAAGTAGCTGCGACTACAGGTGCCCACCACAACGCCTGGCTATTTTTTTGCTGCAGTTTGGCCAGGGCCAGTTTTGAACCCACCACCCTCGGTATATGGGGCCAGTGCCCTACTTCCTGAGTCATAGGCACCGCCCTTGAGTGTGTGTTTTTTTGATTGTTTTTTAGAGAGAAATGTGAAGAACTTAAACTTGGAATATGATGCTTGGGTCAAGTTTCTTATGTGTGGTATCAGAGAGAAGCATTCAAAATGAATTAAAAATTCCACCCCCAAAAGGCAATTACAAAAAGAGAGAGAGAGAGAAAATGCCTAAAGAAATCCTTTTAATGTCTAAAATGTTCCTAGTACTTACATGTCCCATTAAAAAGAAAAATGACATTAAAATAATTTTAAAGTTTTTGGCTTAAGCCCATGGACATAAGAAAATTCCCTTGCTCAGAATCGAGTTCTCATTATCTTGCCCAGCTTGCATTAAGGGGGGGACTCCTGCAGAGACCTGATGGGGGGTTGGGTTCCCACTGAGAACGGCCATGTCGAAAACCAACCTTTGCACAACGGGCTCTACAGGGCTCTTTGCTTTACAAGTCTCTTAAGGGCCCTTTGTGTGGAACTCTGCCAAATTTCTTCCTACAGTTACTCAATTTGGGGATTTTCCCTGAATGTTTTCTTTGTGCCAGACCTGATCTTTGAAGATTTTTGATCTTTTTTAATTAAGTGTATACTTGTAGCTGTTGTAACTCAGCTTATAAGCAACTGATGTAAGTAAGAATTTGAAGGGACTTTATTCCTTCTTCATTTCTTCTCATGCCCTGATTTTCCCCCTATGGTTTTAATCAGATTTCGCCCTCATAAGAAGTAGGCATTGGAATCTTTTGGCGGCCCATTATCTGTTAAATTGAAAAATGAGATTCACCTGTTAAGTAACAAGCTGTGGAAGAAGAAACCCGGTGATTCAGCTCCCATGCCTTAAATCATTGGTTTTCCTCCCCTCACTGTGACCTAGAAGCAGCTGCAGGAATAGGAGGCCAGGGCTGTTCCTGGCCACCTGTCAGGCAGCTGTCGAATGGTAATGATTTTCAGTCACTGCCAAGCAGGTTCTAGATTTCAACCGATGACCTAGGATGAAAGTCTCCGTTGCCTATTACCAAATCATCCTGAGCCCCTTTCTTTCCCAACTAACACCCTTTCCAATAAAAATCCATTTTTGTCATTGAACCTGCCAACATGCCTACCAATCCCTGAAGGGTGAAGTTAATGTGAACTGCAAAGCTGGGTAAACAAGCTCCGAAGTGCGTTATTCAGGAAAAGCAGCCACTATGTCAGACACTGAGCCATTTGGAAAAACATTGGCCTTGGTTTTCTGCTTGGACCATGGGAGTGGGGTGAGGGTAATGGATACCGAATAAAGATTCCGTTATGCAGTTTACAGCACAGCACATTTTAACTATTCCCCGGTCTCATTTTCTTTTGGCTTCTAGTAGATGAACCCAGAATGCTAGGGGCTGAAAGTTCTAGAGATTGAATCACTATGGAGAATCTTTCTTCCTCTTCCCAGGTTACCTGGAGTTCCCACTTGATCGCATTAGGAAAAGAGTTTCATTGCATTTTCTTTCTACTTTTTTTTTTTTACTTTTAACTGTGAACCCGCTGTGAGTAGTAGAAGCTTCCTGTGGTAGGAAATAGCTTATCTCATCATTTTTATCCCAGAAGCATGTGCATAGTCAAACCCCGCTTGAAGACCAACACAGTCTCTTAAATGTTGGTAATCTCTGTTGTGAACCCATCGAGAAAACAACTAGATGTTACATAAAGCTGAGTTGAGCCCATTCTCTTCGCTGGAAGGGAAGGAGGTGTGGTGGAGATGGAGGGGAACTATGTTCTTGAGACGTGAGCCAATAATAGCACCTACGAGCCTTTTTTGAGCACGACTGGCCCTGAATTGCTAGGGTCGATGTCCCAAGGCTTTGTAAACACATAGATGGGACACACAGGCTCATCTCGGACTAAAAGGACCCAAGTTTTCTTACAGAACACACTGCAGCCTTGCATGAGATGAGACAAGCAGGGAAGTGGCAGAGTTCCAAAAAAAGCCAAGATGCAAGTGAAACTTACTGAATGTAGAATATAAATGTCCGAACACAATAACTAAGAAAATGACATGAAAGCTATGTTAACCAGTTCGATGAAAATATTCCAAACTGTATATAAAACCAACACACTATAACCCATGATTGCATTAATGGAGACAGCTATGACTTAATTAAAAAAAAAAAAGCCAAGACGCCTGGACTTCAACAAAGACACCTCCTTGAACTGTCAAAAGTTAGAAAGAACCTTCCTACGTCTTCAATTCAGCCATTAAATAAATCCGCATTTATTCCCGGCTCCATGGGGAGGTCTGACCGACAGCAAGATCGGATTGGATTCTACCTTTTCCCTCCTCATTGTGTGACTCTGGATTAGTCACTAACACTTTCTGTGTTCTTCTTTCTTCTTCTGTAAAATGGGAACCTTATCTCTTTGGTGTGGGGTTGTTGTGTGGGTTAAAAGAGCGATCCCCAACCTTTTGGCCCCCAGAGACCGGTTTCCCGAAAGACAATTTCTCCACAGGCCGGGGTGAGGGATAGTTGGGGGATGATTCAGGCTCATGACATTTATCGTGTTTTATTTCTATTATTATTACATTATAATATATGATTAATTATACAACTCACCCTAATGCAGAATCAGGGGGAGCTCTGAGCTTGTTTTCCTGCACCTGGACAGTCCCGGAGCAAGCGTCACTCCCTCAGTGCCTCCTCGGATCATCACACGTTCAAGTCTCACAAGCCACGTGCATGTCAGAACCTTCCCACGGGCAGTTACGGTAGGATCCTGCTCCTGCGAGACGCCAATGCTGCCGCTGATGCCAGCGGAGGCAGAGTTCAGGTGGTGATGTGAGCCGTGGCATGTGGCTATAAACACAGATGACGCTTCACTTGTCCCCGCTCACCTCCTGCTGTGCAGCCTGTTCCTAACAGGCCATCGCCTGGTAACAATCTGCAGCCAGGAGCTGGGGACTGCAAGCTTGACGAGTATTTGTGATGGAGCTCAGTTGGTAACTCCCACGGGATGAGCACTCGGGACACTCCTGCTGCAGTTCTCACTATGCATCGTTACCTTACCACCCCACACAAACTTAGCCACCACACAGCTTCTGGGTTGTGGGAAACTCTTCAGGAAACCAGCCAGGCTAAGGGCTTCTCACTGCTTCCGATTCTCTGCCCAGGAGTCTTCTCTGGCCACCTCATGGCAGGTCAGAATGCCAGGGTCTTAACCCCTGGGAGCAGCCAGCATGGACAGTGTGATTGGTATGGCCCCTCCAGGTCCCTGGCTCTCCAGGGGGATAACTCCGAGGGGCGTCTGACACCGTGACACAGAGCTCTCAGTGGGGCTGGGCTCTCGTTGCTCTGTTGGTACCCTGCACGCGTCTGCAAGTACCCTGCGGGAGCTGGCTCTCCTCCCCATCACAGTCGCCCATTTTCCTACCAGTGCGTCTGACAGCATATCCTGAACAAACTGTTTGCACCCACATCCTCGTCTTCAGGGCTCCTCCTGGGGGAATCTCACCTAAGACACTTTTGCTGAGTCTGGGCCTCAGCCTGGAGTTCTCAACCTAGAATCTCCAAGCCAGAAGCAAGCTCATCTCAGATCAGCATGGCAGTGACTGGGTTTGTGCTCGAATCTGAAAACACTTTGCTTTCTCTTCTCAAGGTATCTGCTACATACAGCTTGTCTTTTCTGGCCACAAAGACTTCTCCTGGGTCCACAGTTCAGCCTCTGTGGGAGATACATGATTCTGTCTTGGAGCACCCACACTTAGCACCCAAAGGTCGATTCAACAACATGTATAGCACAGCCCGTATTTTATGTTAGAGCAGCCCAGACACACCCTTCAGACTCAGTGACACCTACTCAGCCACCTCACACTGCAAGTAGCAGACACTTAATTTTATCAATAGGAACACAAACTAGTCAATGGAAGTATTTTTCTCCATTCAAAGACCAGGCAGGGGACACAAAGTATTTTCCAGATGTTATCCTCTGGCATACGCATATGGAGAAGAAACAAAATAATGACCCAGAAAAAATGAAAGCAGTTCATCAGGTTCCTAATTTCAGTGAGTTTAATGGTGCACAAATTAGAAATATTTGCCACACCAAGACTGACACTTTCTCTAATGGCTGTGCTAAAGTAAACCATTTTTAATGACTGCACAGTTTGTTTTAAAATAATTATGGCCCTTTGCATGTGTAATTGTGATCTGGGCAATTAGAACATAATGTCTCCCTTGGTCCCTTTTCCTGTGGGCCAGGTAGCACGGCCAAGGTGGCAGTCAGGGATAAAAAGATGCACAGCCATGGCACATGGGCGTGGCACCTTGATTTTAGTTGACAGGCGGGGATGGACAGAGCATCTTGGATTTGAGGTCAGAGCTCTTGGTTTGTGCACTGACTCTGTTGCAGGGTGACCCCACCAAGCAAGCAATGTGACCTCAGCTACCTTTACTGTCATCCCTATTACAGGGCGAAAGACTGACTTCATGGAACTGTCATGAGCTTCCATGAGATAAAATTGGGATAATCACTCTATAAACTGTGTACACACTAGATAGAAGTCATTGAATATTTTTATTATCTCAACCAATCTTCATAACTTCCGTATGAGCTAGGAAAGCAGAGTAAGATTTCCCCTTCACAGAGGAGAGAGTGGGGATTAGAAGGTTAACTTGCTTTGATGAGTAAACATCAGAGCTCAGAGTCAGATGCTGCATCCTTCGGTTAGGACATCAATCTTCCTTCCTCTCCCACAGTGCTTCTGGAGGCTTCCTGAACTCTAGGCTCAAGCTGGAAGAGCTTGTTAAAAATGCAAAGTATCATTCCTCCCTACCCTGCTCCTGCTCCAAGGACCCTGACTCAGTGGGTCTGAGACTGGTTCTGGAAATCTGCATGTTTAACACATGCTGCAGATAATTCCGATGCAGGTAACCCATGAGACACACGTTTTGAACACTTAAATGTTACAATCCTCTGTCTCGTAGAATTGTATTCTAGAAAAGCGATCCTTTGGGATTAAAGAAACTTCCTATCTACTGGTATAAGGGAATTTGGACAATTATTATGAATAGCAATAATAGTAGTACTAACTATTATTTGGGTTCTTAGTTGATACCAGCCACCTATGCTACAAGTATTATGTACAATTTACAATTTTCCCTTCTTGCAAGGCCATGCTGAAGAGACTGGTCTGGAGTAGGGAGAGATCCGGGTGATCTGACCCTGAAGGTCAAGTCCCCTGAAGATCCTACTACCCAGACATTATCCTCAGAGGAAGTGGAGGCCCACCTCTGTCCTTAGATCTTCTGTGTTTTAAACTCCAGTCATGGTGACGAAGAAAAACTAGACAATGGCTGATAACTCCTCTATAAATTCAACATGAAATGAAAATAATAGAAATTCCAACCTGCTGTTCATTACAGGCTCAAGCACCTATAGTTGGAGTCAACAATTCAACCTTGGAGAAACGTGTCTAGTTTTTATCTTTCTAGAAACAGACAAAGGATACATTTTCCCTAGATCTAGGATGACAATAATTGAGATAGAAACTAAGTACATTATTCCTGGACACCAGAAACCCATCTAGTGGCCATTTTCAGGACAGGATTTGCTGGAAGGTTGGGAAAAATTTGTTCTTATTACTGGCAACATTTTCCATTCTTGTTTTTTACATTTGCCATGTATCCAATTAGTCTTTGCCTAAAAGAAAAATTAAAACAATAACGATAACAACAAAAAACAACACAAAAGCCTCATCATTCGTTTTTGTGTGTGTGTGCCTGAATTCTTATGTCAAAAGAATTACTAGCTGGAAAAGGTAAAAGTCCGGATGTTATTTCGTTACATTGTTCCAAGGAGGCAGTGTGATGGGATAGAAAGGTCACAGGTCTCCGATTACAATTATGATGCACGTTAACCACCCATTCACTGGAAAAGGTTGTATTCAGCCCAGATATGTGGGGGGCCTCAGCTGGGGGCTGGGGACTCATGTGTTCATCCTGAGGCCGGGCTGTGGTGAGGCCAGTGCCGTGGTCCAATACATATGACAGTCTAGTCAGAGAGACTGGCATTTTTCAAAGAATTACCTAAGTGAGTTTATGATTACAGCCAAAGGTGCTGAAGGAAGGGGACCAATGGGTACATGTCACCTCGCTGTTCACTGGGAGTGGGAGGTGGGAGGAGGGAGATGGGGGTATGAGCTTAGCCTCTTGGACAGAGAGATGTGTGTGCCAAGGCTAGAGCGTGGGGGTGTGGCAAGCCTGTAGAACTGAAGAAGGCTGATTTAGGGGGACACAGACAGGAGAGAAATGGCATCAAATTCCAGTCCAGAAGGAGATAGGGCCCAAACCTGTGGATACCTCTGGTCTTCGTTCTGAAGGCAGTTGGGGGTTCTAGAGTACTGGTCTTACAGAGTGGCATGGAAAACAGAAACTGTTAACCAGAATAAAGTATGTTTCCACGGAAGAACGCCCAGGGATCTGAGGGGGGACATTGCAGGTGCTAAGGAGCTCATCCAGTGATGTCCTGAGCAGCCCTCCTGCCATCACCCAAGTCTTGGGGTGATGTGTTATCCCATCATGGCCTCCCCGGTTGTCACCTGCTTTTGCATAGCCATTTAAGAAGAAAATGTTCATGTTCTAGAAACGATTTTGCCTTCACCTGGAGCTTCCCCCTTCATTAGCTCCCACCTGTCATCTCTAGATTTGGCTGTGCCACCAAGATCCAGGTCCTGCCGGTTCCGGCTCTGTTAAAATAATGCAGGGCCGGGGCAGAGGGAAGCTGATCACTTTCGGGTCACAGACACTCAAAGGAGACATCTACTTATTTACAAGTTCTCAGTTTGAGGGGCATCTCGGCTGGAAACACTATTAACCTCTGGAAATCTAGCCTCGAACCTGTTTATTTATACATGAGCTGTTTTGCTTTGTTTCGTTTTGCTGGTGTGTGAATACACGTGGGTCTGCGCTGTGGCGTAATCCTCTGAGCAGAGGTTGCAATCCAGTTAAGATGTGAGGCTTATATAAAGTTGGATTCTTTAAAAGTACAAGAATAATAGCAATAATAACAAAGGAATGGCCACCCTTCCCCCTACCACAGGGCTGCCTATGCGATTATGAGTGGTTACATTTTGATTTTCCAAGCTTCCTGCAAATGGGCCTGAATCGGGCTCGATTTCCAGTTGTAATTGCTTTCTGCATGAAGAGGCCTTTTCCAGAACCATCTGCTACTGCTGTTTTAATGGGAAACTTGACTATTTGTATGTTAATAGTTTCCTGAGTTATTGGGCTTGTTGATGGAAAAACCCAAATCAGATACTGTACTATTTTCAAGGTTTATTATTTAATCTCTCTCTCTCTTTTTTTTTTTTGGTGTGTGTGTACACCAACGTGAAGCTGTTTCCACCTCCTCTGCTCTAAACCTTCCTGGTGAAAGCAGAAGGAGTAACATCAGGCTTCCTTTCATGAAGCTCAGTGGCACCAACATAAGCTCAGCTCGCTCGCTCAGTGGAACCGTGGTGCCCACGTGGCTTCCCAGGCAAGTCTGCAGGGAGAATGCCTTCCTGGGTAACCCATTCACTGGGCTCCAGAGCAACCCCGGCTTTGCTGAGCAAAGTCACCTGTGTTAGGTGAGTGGGCCCGAGTTTCTGGAGTATGTAGCATTGTCCCCAGTGGACCCAGAAGAGACAAACGAGAACTCAGTGCTAGAAACAGAACAGGCCAGCGTCTGAATTCAGACTCTCCAGGTAAGGAGCATGTAACACACACTCACGACCTCTCTGACCACCAGCATCCTCATTGCTTAAGAAAAAATGAGAACAATCATTCTCTCATGTCATTTTCTCTTATTTATTGTGGGGTTTACTAATGTAGTTAACATATGATCATTGAAATTCAGACACTTGGAATCTAGTCTTCAAAATCCCCTCCCACAGGGCTTCATTTTCCTTTCTGATCCTTTTCCCCAATGCCTGGAGCAATCTTATCAACCCATTAGGTGCTTAATAAGTGTTTATCAAAAACACTAACAAACGGATTCAGTTATCATACGTACACTGAGCAGCTACTGGGCCCCGGTCACTGGACCCAATGTCCGGAATTTAGGAATGAAAATAGGCTGTTCTTGCTCCTGAGAGCTCTTGACCTTTGATGGGTGAAGGCATCAAAGGGGAGGTTGGCATACAGCAAATATATCAATAAAAATAATCACAGTAATGTGTAGCTTCTTAAAAGTATGGCCCAAGGAACATCTGAGCTGGAATCACTTGGAGTATATGTTAAGAATACAGATTTGTTGGTCTCGGCCCTGATTTATGGAGTTGAAATGGATGAGAGACTGGCCCTGGGAATCTTCTTTTTGGGAACAGAGTCTCACTCTCTTACCATGGGTAGAGTGCTGTGGCATCATCAGAGTTCACAACAACCTCAAACTCTTAGGCTTGAGCAATCCTTTTGCCTCAGCCTCCCTACTAGCTAGTACTAGAGGTGTGCTGCTCTACGACACCTGGCTAGTTTTTCTATTTGTATGAGAGATGTGGGTCTCACTGTTGCTCAGGCTGGTCTTGAATTCCTGAGCTCAATCAATGCACCTGCTTCAGCCTCTCAGAGTGCTAGGATTACAGTTGTGAGCCACTGCCACACCCGGCTAGGAATCTTCATTTTTAACAAACATCCCAGATAAAACTCCAGTTTGCATTCCTACTTTTAAGCTCCAGCAATATGCACTCCCTGAGAGCCGGGTTTGGGTTACAGGAAATTGGAGCAGCACCTGCGTTCAGCGCGAACCTCCCAGGAGGTACGGCTAGAACTGAGATTTGAAGAGTGCAAAAGAGATTGCTGGGTGAGGAAGCAAGTGAGGACTCCCTATCACAGACAGCACCGACTGTTCCAGAAACAGCGGCCAGAGAAGACCTGAGTTGCAAGAGGAGACAGGGGTGGGAAGCAATATCAGAAATTCAGATTCTATAAAGCAAATTTTGCAAATACACAAAGTAAGCAGATTGGTGCTGTACAAAGACCTGTTTAGCCGTGGGTTAGCTCCTGTGATCAGACAGAGTTGACAATGTGGCAGATGGATACCAGGTGGACTGTGATTTGGCAAATGCATCTGAGAACGTGGAAGGCACGGAGAAATAAACGGAGGGTCCAAGTGAAACTGATCCCTAAATCAACACAAAAGGAAACTGAGGCAGAAACAGATGTGGGGGAAGGGACTGGGAATTCACTAACAGTTCATTTTAAAAGGTTATTTTTGCACATTTACGCTCCTTTGTAGTCATGCTCCTCTGAGTCCAACTTTCTATCCAGCTGTACTTATTTTTGTCTGAACAAAACCCAGGACACAGGACCTATCAAATTTGCGTTCAGGGCTGTTTGCCCCGAGAGGCAGGATTTGGACAGGTGCAGAAAGGGCCAACAGTCCGAAGCTTGCCTGCCACAGTGCTGCTGGCTAGAGTCCATGTTCTAGAACTTTCCAAAGTGTTAGTTTTATTGGGTCTTAAGTATGGATGAGGAGAAGTATCTCCCAGAGAGCTATTTCAAGGGCTGACGACATAAAGTGCATGAAAAGCGTGGAGTCCGGTAGGTCCTCGGTCAGGGAGAGATAAGGAACAGAAACGGTAGCAGTGATAAAAATCATTACAATGATCATTTCTTTATGACTCAAGGGAGCCGAGCCCAGAAGCTTCCCAATCACATTTTCGCTTAGAAGAATATTGGCCTGGAAATAACCAAAACTGGGAGGTTTATCGTAAAAGCCGAGCATAGGGAGCAGTGCCCCTGGCTCCCAACTCATTCAACATGGGAAAGCTCCTCATCCCAGCGACTCAGCCCGTGGCCTCTCTGCGCACCACCAGTGGGAAAGCAGGTGGGGCTGCGTCCCCGTCCGGGACCTGGCCTGGCGTTCCCAGCTGCTGTCCTCTGTTCAGAGGTGCTGCTACCCCCTCCTCCTGGGAAGTTCCGAGTGACTCACACCCCGGGTGGGGCATATCATGAGTGCACAGGTGTGCAAGGGAAGGCTGAGCCTGTCGTGACAGAGCCCCTGCTGAGTCACCTGCAGGGCCCAGGGCACCCTGCCCTTCTTTTGCCACCCACAGCTTCCCCTACTGACACAATTGTGCCCATTTCTGAGAAGACATTGGGAAACGGATCGCCCAGGGGCCCTGCGACCATAGCTTCCCAGGAAGAGTTAAACAATGATCCCCACTGCAAGGCAATGTTATGGTCCAGAGCACCAACCCCAGGGAAGTGTTTACTGCACACAGAACCTTGAATGGATCAGGATCAGGTGTTGCAATGGGGCGGAAGATGACAGGTAGGGTGGCCAACCTGTCCTAGTTTGCCTGGAACCATCCCAGGTTTAAAACTGAGAGTCCTGGACCCCAGGAAGACCCTCGATCCTGAGAAAACAGGGGCCATTGGTCACCCTAAAAATTAGGGTGTTAGAGACATCTGGGGGTGTCCTGTCCCCAGGGTTGCTGACTGTACGGACTCACTCGATGTCTGTGATGTGTGCATCTGAGTGCTTGCAGAGCGCGGCCCTCCTGTCCATTGCAGGCAGGGACGACAATCCACGAGGCAGGCAGTGCCAGGATCCCCATTCTACCAGTGGGTCAACTGAGTAAAAAATGTGCTGAGCCATGATGTCGGGTCACGAGGCTGGGAGGCCAGAGTCAGACTGTGGGTCTGAGGGACCTGAGCCCATGCTCTCGGCACTGACTGCCTAGGTTTACCATGCACACACACGCACACATGTGCACAAAGGCACCTGCACACATACACAGATACACCAACACCCGCAGGAAGACAGAGATATAGACCACACACACAAATAGACAGACATGCACAAGGAAGCACGCTTACAGACACACATACACACACATACACACAGACCACGCCCCACAGGCACAGGCACACAAAGACACACACACACACACAGGCAGGCATGCGAAGATATACACAGCCACAGACACAGACCATCGAGGCCCACACAAATGGAGACACACACTGACACACGTCCCGACTCAGCCCTCGCTTGGCACCCTGTTGGCAGGAAGCCTCACTTCAAAACAGCCCAGTCCAGCAGTCAAGCATAACCGAAAAGAAAGCAAAACATCTGCATTTCTTCCTCCTGGAGCCTCCCTAAGCCCCACATCCTCCCGAGCCTCCCCACGAGCCTGGCACAGACCCTGGACTCCGGACCCCAGACTGAGAACCGCAGACCCAGAGCCCCGGATCCGGGACCTGGGATCCAGACAGGTGCAGACTCGACTTTCCCTAAAAGGCAGAGAGGGGCAAAGCTGGACAGCTGTCCAGGGTGAGAGAGGGGATGAGAGGCTCCCCATATCAGACAAGCTGCTCCCCTCACCCTTCCTCCGGTCCCAACCCACCCACCCATAGCTGAGGCCACAGACTCCCACGCAAGCCTCTGCCAGGACGCCTGGAGCCTCGGAAACCCCTCCAGACTCCGCTTCCGTGTCTCCATTCCAAACCCACTTGGGCACCCTTGGCGTTTATGCTGCTGACATGATTTCTAGTGTCTGACTTTCTGCCAAGGAACATGCAAGTTGTTCTGTTTCCTCAGTGCCAAGTGCCCTTTCCTTCCTGGGCAAGTCTTCTCTGCCCTGAGTGTCTCGGAAGCGATGACTTGGGGACTCTTGAAACACACTACGGTCCAGGTTCAGACTCAGAGCCTCTAATCCGGGCTGCCCGCTGGGCGTGACACAGTCATATAGGCAGAGCCTGCAGCACTCAAGCCAGGGACCCACACCCACGCCCAGTGTCCCTGAGTCCACTCAAGAGGACATAAATTCAGTAATACCACCTCATGTTAAGATCTGTAGCATAACTTTAAGAAAAAATACCCAGAAGGATGGGTTCCCTTGGCATGTATTTACTGAACACCCCTGCATGCCAGAAGCCATTCTAGGAGTGGGAGTTGCAAAGATTTATAGAACATATTATTGTCAGTTACACAGGTAAGAGTCTAGGCAGGGAGGTGGGTATGGGAACAACAACAAGAAATGAACATGATAATGGTCACTGTGGATCACACGGCCACAGGGGAGCAGGTATGGGAGATGCCAGCAGGATGGACCCGGAAGCCTGGTGCCTTGCAGCGCTTTACCCAACGTGTTCTTCCATCTGAGTCCCAGCACTGCTGGCTGCAGAGCCCACGAGCAGTGCAGGAGCCCCGCCTGCTAGTAACCAACACATCTGGAAGGTGAAAACTGCACGTGTGTCCCTAAAGTCCCAGCTATTCAAGAGGCAGACGTGGGCCAATCACTTAAGCCTAGGAAGGAGTTCAAAGCCAGCCTGAGACCCCGTGTCTAAAAGAAGAACAATAAGAAAGAAAAAGAAAGAAGAAATAATAATTGAAATCGCACCTGCTATCATCATTATTATCACTGAGAAGTTGAGAAGTCCCGGGTCTTACAGAATCCGAAAAGAGGAAGGTAAAAGGACCCTGGGGGCTCTCAGAGGGCATGAACATAAAGGGCAAGGAAGGCTATTCGGATGGTGAACAGGTGTCGGGTAAGAACACGCCAGACAGCGGAGCTGGAAGGAAATCAAGGCTCGTGCAAATATGTTGAATAGGGCGTGCGTGGGGACATGGAAATGGTGTCACGTGGGAGGGACACTTGGGGCGAGGTGGACGGGTCAGGTGGATGCCGTGCCTGCTTGAGGGTTTGACTTCATTTCCTACTGACAAGGAGGAATTAAAGACAGGAGCCGCCACTACTGTCCAAATTCTTAGACAGTCAAGAAAAACGCAAATCTTAAGTGACCCGTGTGATAGGGTAGTTTTCTAAACATTTTCACAGAACGCGAATTCCATTTTCACAGAACATGAAGCAACAGAGTAGTTGGCATTTTTATTAAATCTTTCCTAATATTTCCTCGTCTGCCAAGTACTGGCTCAAACCCAAGGAATGGAAGGGGAATGGAGGGGTGCAGCCCCTGCCCCAGGAGCCTCCCTCCTTGGGGGACAAATCGAGCCACATTTACTGATTTAAATTACGGCGGGGTCCTGAAGGAGGCAGTGACTATAGCGGATGGTGAAGTCGTTCCACAGGCAAGCGTGAAGGTCAGGACAGAAGGACCTTGGAGAACGGCTGTGAGGAAGGGACATCTCAGCTCAAATCTCAAGGTTGAGAAGATGTGAACCAGGTAAAGTGGTGGAAAGGCAGTGCCACAGGTAGATTTCAAGGTGTGCATGGGAGTCGCCAAAGCAGACAGGGCTCCACCTCTTCTCCCAGCCTCTCAACTGCTCTGTCTCTCTCTGTCTCTCATTCATTCTCTCCCACTCCCCGCTGGCTCTATATGCCTCTTCCCCCCTCTTTGTTTCTCTTTCACTCTCTTTCTTCATTTCTGTCTCTTTCTCTTTCTTCCCTTCCCCTTTTTTGCTCTCCTTCTCCATTTCTCCTCCCTCCCTATTTTAAAAACGATTTTATTTTGTAAAAATTATCATTATTTTTTATTTTTTATTTTTTTTGAGACAGAGCCTCAAGCCGTCACCCTGGGTAGAGTGCTGTGGCCAGCAACCTCCAATTCCTGGGCTCAAGCGAGTCTCCTGCCTCAGCCTCCCAAGTAGCTGGGACTACAGGCACCCATCACAACGCCCGGCCATTTTTTGGTTGCAGCCGTCATTGTTGTTTGGCGGGCCCGGGCTGGATTCGAACCCTTCAGCTCAGGTGTACATGGCTGGCGCCTTAGCCCGTTGAGCCACAGGTGCCGAGCCTATTTTGTAAAAATTATAAATACACATAGTTGCTTGAAATAATACAGAGAAGTCCGTATGCCCTTCCCTCAGCTCTCCCCATAGCACCAGCTCATATAACCCTCCTGTACTATCACCACCAAAACACTGACATGGATGCAATTCTCCCACTCTTTTTAAGAAAAAAGAAAACCTGCATACAATACATCAATAATCAAGCCACCACTTCATTATCAAGTAGCTCCGACAACAGGGCAACTAGTTAAATATCGCTCAGACAGATCTTCCCGTTACACTGGGTTAGAACGTGTGTGTGCACACGTATCCATGCACGCATGTGTGTAAGTATACAGACACACGTACTTAAATATATTATTTGAAAATCATATTTAGATTTACATAACTCAAACCTGAAATTATTAACTAATCAAAGGCAAGTCCCTTCTCTCTGTAAGGAACAAAAATGAAGTCTAGCAGTAAATAGAGTATTTAAGATTGAACATGAACTTGTAAGTATTTGGGAAGGCGCCTGTAAACAATTATGTTGGACAGATTCCTTAGTTTTGAGAAAAAGGGGGATGAAAATATTTTTTTCCTTTTTATTAAATTCCTGTTTGGTGCTGGAACAATCATCATTTTGTAACATTTCCCTGGCACGCTTCCACCTCACTCCATCAGACCCTCACATCTGCTGGAGGTTCCAAATAGATTTCAAGGAAGTGAAAGTCAAGGCCTCTTCGTACGTACCGATACACTGTGGTTCTTGCTGCGGGTTCAGATTCTAAGTAAAGATTTTGTCCTGTTAGGACAGTTAGTTCCTTTTTTTTTTTTTTCCTTGTCAGGAGGAACAGATTGAAAAAGAGGAGAACTGATACACAGGAAAACCACTGAAATAGTTACATGAACCAAATTAAGAGTAATGTTTAATAATACACAGACAATCTCACCTCCAAGGTGTTAGCCAGCAGGCTAGATACTTCCAAAATAACTTGATAAGCGTCCATAACAAAAATATAAGTTATGTATCATCTTTCTCATTTTTCCACATGGGAAAACCGAGACTCCGGTGTGATTGGCCTAAAAGTCACACAGAGAGTGGAAAAAAAACCCCCCCAAAACGAGGCATTCAGACGTGGGTCAGTACAACTCATAATTGTACGATCTTTCCACTGAATTTTAATAGCGAATTTTAGCTGATATTTTAGGGAACATCTGGCCATGAACAAAATCGAATAGAACACTCTGTGATCTGAGCTAAAATCTAAGACCTCAAAGTTGAAGCCAACTGATAATGAGATTGACTTTGAACCAGAACATGGACCTTTTGGTGACTTTTGATTTTTAGATAGTAACTATGGATTCTTGTCCTTCCTCAGGTTGTTGAAAGCTCCATGGACTCTGAAATAAAAAATTTGTAATTTTTTGCACAGATGCCCTGGGGCTTCTTGAGTGGTGGGCATACATTTAGCCTCCAGGAGACCCACCCCCCAAACACCCTGTTACTACTCTATGAATCTCACAAGGGACGCTGTCTTACAACTTACCTGTTTCCCCTCAATTAATTTCTTGCACCAACCCTTTGAGCTAAATCTTAAGATTAACTTGTTTACAGGTGAGAAAAACAAGGCTCAGAGTGGTGCAGGGCTGGCTCAGGGTATCTTGAATAAGATGTGACCCAGCTTAACTGCAACCCAGGACAGACTTTCAGTGCTAACAGAAGTGGCCTATTGCAGACTTTGAAGCTAATCATGGCAGAATCTCCCACCCCTTTCCCCCTAGCATCTGCTTTTCCAGATAAAATGCCCCAGACCAGACTTTCTTCACCTCTCTCTGGTTGGATTGCTATCAATAGCTCCCTTTCTCTCTCAAGAGAACGCAAAGGTTTGACTTTACTTCATTAATGTTTTACACCAAGGGCATAAGTGGTACGCAGTCTGGATCCTCATATTCACAGATTCAGTATTTGCAAATTTGCCTACTAGCTAAAATTTTTTTTTAAAATTTTTATTAAATCATAATTGTGTACATTGGTGCAATCATGGGGCACAATGTGCTGACTTCATATACAATCTGAAATATTTTCATTGAACTATTTAACATAGCCTTCACGGCCTTTTAATCACTATATGAAGACATTTATATTCTACATTTAGTAATTTTCACTTGTACCCTTGTAAGATGCACCATAAGTGTGATCCCACCAATCACCCTCCCTCCACCCATCGTCCCCCCCTCCCCTCCCCTCCCTTGCCCCCCTCCCCATTTCTTGTGCTATAACTGGGTTTTAGCCTTCATATGAAAGCTATAGATTAGCTTCATAGTAAGGTTGAGTACATTGGATTCTTTATTAGTAACTCCTAAATCAATACTTAGAGTGCTCTCATGATCAGCTGTGGACACATAGAACAGCAAAATGTTTGTGTCACCCCAGACTCACCTTCCCTGCAGAGATAGAAAAAGGCAAAGCTTTGACCTCCTATTTCTGCTCTCATGTTATAAACAATGTCCTTTCACACTCAATGTACTGTCACTTTTTTTTTTTTAATTTTTGTACTTTTTGTTGGTGGTTTTACTGTTTGACATGGCCCTTAAGCACAGTACTGACGTGCTCTGGGAGGCTTCTCAGCACAGGAAGCCTGTGATGTGTCTTTCTTCATTTAGGCAAGAAGGATAGCGATATTGGCCGTGAGTGCAATGTCAGGACATCAACAATACAGATTTAATAAGGTGTCTTATAGGCAAAAAGCCTATAAGTAAACCTTTAAATGGTTCCATTTTGTGAAGGCAAGTTTAAAGTCTTTTGTGAGTTAGGAAAAAAATCCTAGATAGAACTCTACATGTGGCTCAGAACCTAATCATGTAAAAGTGATTTAGGGTGGAGCTTCGTGGAGTCAAGTCTGCAAACAGATACCTGCATACCTTGGGATTTTCCATGCTACTCCCTTAAGACAATTAACTACCTCCAAATGGTCTGTTAAAGGATCAAGCATTTAAACCACTTATTTCCCCAAAATCTTGTTTTGTGGTTTTTGTTTTTGATTACTTAGCATAAGAATAACTTTAGTGAAGTAATTATCAGTTAAGCCAGTTAAACCTTAACCCATAAGGATAGCTTTATGTAATGTTAGTAAAGTGGTTATCAGTTCATTCTATTTATCCATAGGCCTGTAAATACCAGGCAGTAAGGGGCTTGGGGCCAGGTTTAAGTCATATGTTTATTGATTAAGTTATGTGCCTATATAAGCTTGGGTGGAAGAAATAAACTTGGTATATGCTTAAGTGAGCTTTCAGCCTCCTTATTCTCCGACATTTCATCACAGCCTCAACCTCTGCGGAACTGCCCATGCAGGAAACATTCACACAACCGTGTCTAACCAGAAATACATCAAACCAAGTCATGTACTGATCTGTTGATGAAAATGTTGTGACAATACACTGGCAGGAACCTAACCTTGTGTTTCCCTTAGGAACAATGATTCCGTCTTCTCTAGTTTAGTGCTCACAGCAACTTGAAAAACATAACAAATAATGGGAATTAACCGTCTATACAAAAAAACTGCTCACTGCTACCATATGAGTATAACAGGAAAGAAATGAACACAATCTTTCAATCTGATAGTAGGACACCACAAAAATAAGACTCATTTATACAGTGAAGTTATATGTAACCATAAAAACTAAGCAGTCAGAAGTTTTGAGAAGTATTATGTAACAGCAAGTGGAGGAAGAGAGCAGAGTTTTAAGCCATGTAAATTCTATGGTTCAGCCATGGCATAGCCGTGATCTGTCTCTAGACACACGCTCACACACGGAAGGAATAACAAACGGTGATCGACCTTGAGTCGCGTGCTTGTGGATGTTTGGAGTTTCTTCCTTATAATTTTTAATATTAAGCTAATTATGCCATGCGTATATTTATTTTAAAATCAGAAACAGCTTAAATAGTTTTGTCATTCAATAGTCATACATGGTTTATGCAAATGGCACTTCTGAGCTTTCCAAGGGTCAGAAATATCAAGGGTCATAAACATTTTCATAAACGTTGACCTGGTCATTTCTATTCTAAATAAACAAAATTTTTTAAAGGTTAGATGTATAAAGGTGTTGATTATACAGTCTCACTTAAAAAACATATCTGAAGAAAATTAATGGATAACCATAGTGATATGATACGGAAAATTCTGCAACCTCAACATGATGAGATACTACATAGCTATGATGTACCTTGTATTTAAGAAATGGTTAATAAGCACTTACCATGGGCTAAGGATATATTAGTGAGAAAACCCACACATTAAAGAGCTTCTATTTCAGAGAAGAAACAGATACTAATCAAAGAATCACATGTAGAACAGTAAAAATGCAACTCTGATCAGTGTTTAAAAGAAGAGAGAAACAGCCCTTTCAGGATTAAAAAAAGCACTGTTGACCTAGGAAGGGAGACAGCATTCTCATATAATTCCCTGGGGAACAGATGAATCAACAGAGATGGGATATTTATTATGACTCTGAAGACAGTGGGATGAAAGATATAGAAATAAAAATACACAAAATAATACTTTGCTATAATTACATTATATAAATATACATTTATGGACATACATGGGAAGGAATTTACAAAAATAAAATAGATATCTATTAGTATTGTAGGAGAGTGGGTCGTGATATTTTTCTTAAAATGATTTCCGATGCTGACATTATTTTTATAGTTAAATATTTAAATGTCATCATTTCTTACATTTTTTACTTGGCCCACTTACATGTTTTACCTATTCAAAATTAGAAATTTATATTCAAAATAAATGTCCATATGCTTTATGACATTGTAATCTTTTCCATACGCATATTATTTTTTAGAGATTCAAATTAATGCATGCTGAATTGGGGCAATTGTTCAGGGTTCAAAGATTCTTATGCCTTTTGCTATCTCAATGAAACATGCATAATGAATGATTTCACATAATTTTTAATGACATATACATCATTGATCATTTTACATGATTTTTGTGTTTCCAACTTCCCTTCTGCTCACTGTTTTGTGTGCTTTACATATCAAAGTTAAAGACTGAAAATATATCAATACCATAATAAGATTAAACCTGATTTTATTCATTTTCTCTCCATTCAAAGGATTGACTGAGCTGATTAACTAGAGAATCTGAGGAAATAGATACCATGCTGCTGGGAAGATTACAATAGGTAGAGATGGCGAGCACCTTGCATTTTGGGACCTGGGAGGAAGATATGTCACCTCTGTTGACCACCATTTATTAGTTATTTTTATTATTTTTTATTAAATCACAACTTTGTACACTGATGCATTTATGGGGTTCAGGGTACTGCTTCGATTTTCAATGTGAAATGCTTACATTGAACTAAGTAACACATCCATCACAATTATACTCATTTTTAAATAGTTTTGAAATGTACCATTGCATCATGCACATTAGGTGAGGTCCCCCAAAATGCCCTCCCTCCTCGCATATCCCCCCTCCCCTCTCTCTCCTCTTCCCTTCTACTTTCTGGACTATAGTTATGTTTTGCCATTCATATGAGTGTATAGGTGGTTATATGTTGATTTCATAGTAGTATTGAGTACATTGGATACTTTTTCCCCCATTCTTGAGATACTTTACTAAGAAGAATATGTTCCAGCTCCATCCAGGTAAACATAAAAGATGTGAAGTCTCCATCTTTTTTATGGCTGCATAGTATTCCATGGTGTACATATACCACAAAAGTGCCCATTGACCCATGAATGGATTAACAAATTGTTGATCACCATTTAAACCTCAGTTCTCAGAGAAGTACCTGGTGCCTAGCATATGCCCAGTGAATATCTTTTGAATAAATGAGTGATTAAACAAATAAAACTAGTTTTTACTGAGGATATCCTGTGTCGTAGCTAAACAATTTATATTTTTAACCAACCAAACAAAAAAGTTTGAGGCTCAATGATCTAAGTCAGCCTAGGCCATGTACATTATATATATATTTTTAGAGACAGAGTTTCACTATGTCACCCTTGGTAGGGTGCGTGGTGTCACAGCTCACAGCAACCTCCAGCTCTTGGGCTTAGGTGATTCTCTTGCCTTAGCCTCCTGAGTAGCTGGGACTACAGGGGCTCACCACAACGCCTGACTATTTTTTGTTGCAGTTTGGCTGGGGCCTGGTTCGAACACACCACCCTTGGCATATGGCGCTGGTGCCCTGCTCACTAAGTCATAGATGCCACCCCATAATATGTTTAATATATGAAAGAAAACAATGAAGCAAAATAAAAATAATGAAATAAAACTATTTAGCATGAAATTTAAAACGTGAAAAGAAACAGTTAGAATTAATTTTGGCAATATATTTTCTTTAACCTGACATCTTCAAATACCATCATTTCAACACATAAACAATATTAAAGAATTATTAGTGAGTTCTTTTAATTGTTTTTCTTCTGATGACGTCTTCAAAATTGGATGCGTGTTCTACACTGACACCATCTCCACTTCCGCTAACTACCTTTCCAGGTCTCTATTGCCTCATGTGGCTGTGACTCCCTTAGGGGACAGGAGTGCTCTACGTAAATCTTTTCATCTTAGATATCAGGTTATTCTGAGTCAAAATGAAAAATAAGATGAATTGGGTCCCTTAACAAGATATGTTGAAGTCCTAATCCCTAGCATCTCAGAATGTGACCTTGTTTAAAAATAGGGTTGTTGCAGCTCTAATTAGTCAAGATGAAGTCACACGAGTGTAACAGGTACCTTCATCGCATCTGATTGGTGTCCTTAAAAGAAGTGCACAAGAGAGACAGAGACACACATGGAGGACATCATGTAACAACAGCGATGGGGACTGGAGCGAGGCAGGTGCAAACTAAGAGACATCACAGACTGCTGATTGCCACCAGGAGCTGACAGGTGGACACTTTGATTTCAGACTTGTAGCCTTCAGAACTATGACAGAGGACATTTATTCTGAGTGGTTGTATTAAGCCACCCAGTTTCTAGTAATTTCTTACCACACCCTTTGGAAACAATATACCCACAAGTACGGTTTCCAGATAAAGAGAGGATCCCAAGTTAAGTGCGAATTTCAGGTAACAAAGGAAACGACGTTTAGCATCAGTATGCCCCATACTTCTTGTACTTAACTGGTGTCCCGTGTTTTCATTTTGCTAAATCTGGCAATCTTGCCCCATAAACCAGTGTGCATGTTGCCAGTGCGGCCTTCAAAGACACTGGCCATTGTTAGGATATCATGATACCTTGATTAGAAGAGGCGGCACAAACATAAATATGTTGTCTGTGAATTAATATGTGTGTTCTACAGTCATTCTAATTTTTTCTAGGTATGCCAAAGTGTTGCAGTTAATGTTTATTTTAGCACTACTGACATCAGAGCAAACCCGAAGTCTGACAAATAAAAATGAAATCAAGTTGCCACGTGATGACAGACCCACAGAGACCCACTCTAATTCCACAGGGCGGCCACACGTGAATGCCTCAGTGTCACATGGTAGCTGCATGTCTAGGCAGGCCCAACGCCTTGGAAATCCACTCCATCCCTGCAGCCTGTTCCCGCCTTAATTTCTCATGTGATCTGCCCCAAATGGCCACACCTGCAACTCCTGCCCAAGACCCAGACTGACTGCGATCAACTCTCAGCCAAGCAGATGTCGTTGCTACATGGATGGTGTGTCCATCATTCTTTCAGTGACTTACGTGGGGCCTGTTTCCTTTTCTGTCCCTCCTTCTCCATCATTCCCCACCCTGAGAGGTGGGCTTCCTGCCCTGTACCTGGGAGATAGCCACTCTTCCTGAAAGACTGCATGTAGGCCTCCGGGCTAATATGATCTTAGCAAGCAGCAATAAACTAGGCTGAATATTCTATCAACCTACCTGCTGGGAAGAGCAGTTTCTGGATGTGCTAAGTTGAGAAAGTGGATGAAAAGGAAAGAAAAATCAAGAAATGAACATTTCTGGGGGTATCTGTATATGCATGCATGCATGTTGAGTAGGGGGATTATAAATTACTTTTTTATTGTGTGTGTGCAAAGTTCGTAGTGGGCTCGATGAATCCTACTATTAATTGATCATCACCACCACCCAAATTTGTTGAGAACATGATTTAAATGCTGGTGATCCAGCAGTGAACAAGACAGAAAATCACCTGCCCCTCACGAAGTTCAGCACAAATATTCACTTTAAATGTTATTTGTGATAATTATTGAGAAGGAAGTAAGTGGAATATAGGGACTAATGGTAACAGTGAGGTCTGCTTTAGGGAGATGTCTCTGAGGCAGGGCATTAGTAGGAAACCCAGAGAATGGTAAGAAAATATTGAAAAGAAGCCAGTGAAAGTGCAAAGATTTTTTTAGAAAGGGCTGGGCTGGAATCGAGCAATGTTTCTGGAACCTCATTCTAGAAGTCTCTGGAAGAGTTGGGGTTTTGTAAGAGAATAATATCTCAAGGCATCTGTTGGGTGTGATGAGCAAACCTCTCTCCTCTGCATCTAGGATTCTAGAATGGTTCTAATTTTTTAATAAACTTCTCTTTTCTGCATGGAGAATGGTTCTCGCTATAGCCCATCCTTGGAAGAGTTGGGAAAATAGTCACTGAAATCATGTTCTGTGTTCTGTGGTTCACATGAGAAGCTCCAGTTGAGAAAAGCTCTAAACTTCGGAATTCGGGAGAAGAATCCAGGTGACAAGGGCTTAGTGTATGGCGAAGAGAAAAAGAAAGCTGGAAATAAAAATGTACTGGACACGAGTTACCCCACCTGAGCCTCAGTTTCTCCAACTTTAAATGGACATCTTAATGCTTCCTGGGGAAGATTTTAGGGTTTAGGAGACAACACATGTAAAATTGCTCAGTTTAATGCCTGAGAGCAGTTGGCAGGAAAGAAATGGGAGCTTTTCTTTCTTTCTTTTCTCTTTCCTCCTTTCCCACATGATCTACAGAATCAGAATGAGACATATAACCCAGCAGGAAACTGCAGAAGCTTATATTTTCAGAGAGTTTAGAATTATCTTGAAACTCAGAAAGTCATTTAAAAACAAAACCAAAAAACTGCAGACATAACCCTGGATGCCTCATGCACCACCATCTGACTCCCAGTTACAGACATGCCATTTCTTCTATTCTGAACATGAAACCCACAGTCCATAGGAAAGCAGCCATGTAGACAGAGGGGGATAGAGCAATTTGGCTTTTAAGAATCTTTTTTGGGCATCCACCTCCCACCCCCCAAGCCACAGTCCATTTATGACCCCAGCTTGGCCATGAAGCATTCCCATGGCCAACACTTGCTACAGCCTCTTGGTACTGTGTTATTTTCCAAATGCACCATAACACATGGTTATGTATCCTCACAGACACTCAGATGAACAGAGGCATTTGCGTTAGAGCACTCACTTGCAACTAACTGCTTTATACTTTTATCACACCGAACTGGAATTGCCTGAGACCTCTTGACCATGATTTGACTCTAAGCTTTCGAGAACTGAGCTGTATTTCTCTCTGTCTTGTGCTGCTGTCTAGAAATAGCTATTTGTTGAATAAATAAATAAAACTAAAAAAAAAAGAAAACAAACTCAAAACCACACATGCTCAAAACTTATATGGACTCAGATCCCTGACTCATGGGCCTCCCCAATGACATGCAGAAGCACATTCACGTGGTAGCCATGGTGGGTGAGGTCTGCATGCACCCTAGGTCATGTTTGGACTCTTTCTCAAGTCACTTCACTCCTCTCAGCACGCCTGCATTTCCGCATATTTTGACTAGAGAACTCCAGGCACCTGGCTGGTTTATATTGTGGCTTCCTGGTCTGGAATAGATAGACCAGACCACATGAGAGCTTTCAGAGCCCTCTGCTCTTCAAAGCTTGCTGCTCAAACCCCAGGCCAGGTGGTCAGCAGGGTCGAATGTAGTTCATGCATCTGATTCTCAGGGCTGTCTTTTATGAGTCAGAACTCAACATTGGCCACCAGGGAAGACTTAATCTATTTAATAAATACCCCTGCTCTGGGGGGTCCCAGATGGCAGTGAGGACAAAGCAAAGGTGTCGAACCATGTGTGGTCTTTAAATAGCCCTTGATGTTTGTCACAAGAGTTGAGCCTGGGGCCTGGACCTATTCCAGTTCGTAATTGATAATTCCAACTGGTAATTATGTGCTCTGGGTAGTTTCGGTTGGCATCCGCACATCCTGTCCTCAAATGGCGAGAGGTGTTCCTGGGTTTCATGCCAGAGGTGGCTCCATTTCAAGGCCCATAAAGTTTCTAAATACCTTTGGAATGCTGCAGGATGAAAGATGCTGTCCTCATTAAACACATGGGCTTCTCAAAAGAAAACCCATTACTCTCTGATAACGACAATTTTTTCCTTGTCCTTATGCTCCTTGTTAAAGAAAAATGTCAATTAATAAAGAATACACATATAATCCTTTCCAAGAATTAACTAATTAGCTCCTAGGGAGCTTAAAAGATAATCTCCTTACAGATAATTGTGTGCTTCATTCTAGATTGTCCTGATACTTTTCTTCTTTTATCTTTTTCACTTTTTGATAATAAACAGCCTTGAATTCAAGGTCTGCTCATTTGTTTCCTTAGGGAAGTGATGTTCAACCAGTGTGCCATGAGGGGATCTTAGGTGTGTTGTGAACATTTTTAAAGATCATTAATTACATTATTTTCAAAAGAAGTTTAAAACACAGTAAGCATGTTCATTTTTTTAACTCTTTTTTCAATCAACATAATTTAAGTGTGCAGTGGAAGTTTAACTGTAAGTTCAAGTATGCCGTGAGGTAAAAAAGGTTGAAAAATACTTCCCTATAGCTTATCCTGCCATTTAAAAAGAAGTAGATCTTTTTTGGAATGGACACTGTCTGGAGTTTTATGATAATAGTAACAGCAATAAAACTGTAGGATTCCTCTTTCTATTCTCTCAAAGGAATTCAAAATCAAATTCAGCCAAAAATGTAACATGTTGATCATGGAACATTTTGAAGACCCAGGCGCAGAGCCTTAGTTTGGAGTAACCAACTCCACAAATGTCTTTATTTCCTGAGAATGTATCACGCCTGCTGTAAACATTTCTGGAAAGGAAACGTGCCCACATATTTAGCTCTCTATGGCTCTCCCCCAAAATGAAAGACCTTAAGTCAACAACATTTTATTATTTCTCAATTTGTAGGTTGACTGGGCTCAGCTGGGTGGTTCTTATGCTCACTTACAGTCTTTCAAGTCTAGTCAAGGTGGCTAGAGCTGGAGTCATCTGAAGACTGGAGCCCTGAGATGCCTCTCAACTTCTTTTATGCTGCCACAGAGCTATTCTTTTCAATGTAGTCTCTCCCAACCAGAAGCTAGACTTCTTAAAGAGTGGCTCAGGCCCTCAAAAGTGGGAATTTCAAGAAGTAAGAAGCAAAAGCTATACTCTTTTTAAAGGCTGGGACTGGAACAAGGATTACATTACTTCTTCTGCATTCTATAGTTTACCATGAATGCCAGGCCAGCTCAGATTTATTTGAAAAGGATTACACAAGTGTGTGAAAACTAGGAGGTGGGGTTCCTTGGAGGCTATCCTTGGGAAACAACTGATACATCATGATTTTCTTTGTTACCAACCCTCACCAAAGGCTACTCATCCCTCACCTGCCTACACTTCCATCACCCCCTGCTTTCCCAGCATTGCTTCACTGGCCTGTCTTCTCCTCTATTTTCATAGTTCATAATTTGGGTTGTGATTTTCTGCTTTCCCTTCCCAGCATCAAAATTAACCATTTTCCCCAGTTTTCAACTTCACTGAAAGCTCATCTCCTCTCTTAATTTGAGATCTGATGGGAATTTCATCCAAATTCAAGTCAAATATTATTAAGAAAATAAAACAGGTTGAAAACTGAAACTAGGGTTAGGGTTAGGGTTAGGATAGGGTTGGGTTAGGGTTAGGGTTAGGGTACGTAACATGATTCCCTTTATTTAAAAATATATGAATAAGCTTGTATATGCTTACAGAATACATACGGATGTACACACCCTAAACTCTCAGCAGAGACTTCTACTACTGGACTCTGAGAAAGGGTAACAGAAAACTTTTTATGTTATACTCAGAACATAAAGGATGTTAAAAAGGATTTGCAACAAGGCTGTGCTTCTTTTATAATAAAAATTAATTTAAAACCCTGAGCCAAATTTAGGGTATATTTGCTCTACTCTGCCCATAAATCAGGAGCTGTTCTTGGGACTAGTGGTTTTAAAAGAGTTAGGATAAGGTCTTCTTTGCACATCTCCTCAGCTAGTTTGGACACACCCCCAAAATGCACATCAACATACACACTCCCATGAACAATACTGCACACACCCATCATAAAACACCATTAAGTGGAAGTGTTCGACATACTTGAAGCAATGGCCAAAGCCTGTATAATGTGTATAAAATCTAAACTGGGGATGGGAAGTTGATATCCTCAATTTTAAAAATCAAAGAGAATGGCCAAGCTCTTCCTCGCCTTTTCCCTTCTTGTGCTAAGCACTGAGAACTACCCTCTGATTCACAGACCCCAGAGCCTGGCCCATGGCATGTGCTGGCCTAGGGTGGCACAGGCAGGACCTACCCTCAGTGCTCACGTGTGTCTCCTGCCTATCAAGTGCCAATCTCTGAGCATGTCTCTCTCTGGGCAGAATGCAGCCCCAGGGCCATTCCAAGACCACACATATTTCTGAG
Source organism: Perodicticus potto (assembly GCA_963574655.1). Classification (NCBI taxonomy): domain Eukaryota; kingdom Metazoa; phylum Chordata; class Mammalia; order Primates; family Lorisidae; genus Perodicticus; species Perodicticus potto. Next base: position 22,221 of record CAUYRH010069236.1, on the reverse strand, counting down.
AATGTGCTCTTTCTTGAAATGGTGACATGGTTTGGAAGAGTGCTCTAGGGCTGATCAATGACTGCAGAAGTTCTGTTAAGACGGACTGTTACTGGACTCAATAAATCTGAGTTTCTGGGGCCAGGAAAAATACTCCTGTATTCTAAAAATGCACGTTCAAAGAACCTTGTTGAGTGTCTATAGTTCTCTGCCCCACCAGCCTCCTGAAAAACACACAGGAGCAGGCTAGATTGTGAGTGGAAACAACTTGGGCATCCTGGAAAGCCCATTGATCTGAATGTAGCCTTTGCTCAGCCTAACATTTGGTCTGATGAGAGCACTGAGTTCTTCTGAACAAGAGCTTTTCACCTGTCTGCTGGGGAGGCAGAAGGAGTATTAGACAACATCTATCCAGTAGTTTTCTGAGTTGGCCCCAAGGACTTGTGTCCATGAAGGAGAGTCTGAGAAGGTTCCCCAGCAGTGAGTGAGAAGGATGCCTCCCATGCGAATAGGATAGAAACAAGACATCTTATGTGAACTGAAATGTTTACACGCACTTTTCATTTCTTCATTGGAACAACCCAGAGGGTCAGTCTTATACATCATCCCATTTTTTTCAGAAGGGAAATTAAGGCTCTGAGATATTCAGTAAAAAATGAAAAGATAGTATGAGGCTTTGACGTCCTAGCCTCCAACATACTGCCCAAGTCAAAGCAGCCACTAAGTGGTAGGGAGGGAAATGGGAGTTGGAGTGCCTAAAGGTAATAACCATATTAGCAACTGTTACGTATTGGTGGTATATTACGTGTGAAGTACTATGATTCTTACATGTGAGCTCATCTAAGTGTCAGCACAACCGTACACACTGGATTCTCTTTAGCCACCTCATTTCAGAAGGGGAACCAGAGAAGTTAAGTCACTTACCCAAAGTCACAGAGCTAAGGAAGAACTAGGGTTCAAATTGGGGCTTTCCTGGGCCAGAGCCCAGACTTATGACCACAAAGCAATTCTGTCTTTTGGTGCATTGTCCCTTGGGGCTGGAAATCAAGCTCTGACAATGAGTGTAATGTCATGCATTCAAGGTAGTGCTCCAAAAATGACAGAAGAATACAGTAGACCTTCCATCCCTGACAAATCTCTGGGACACCTTGAAATCTACGCATTACCCTGTCATCAGCTAAAGGTGCCTCCCCTCCATCAGCTAAAGATGCCTCCCCTCCAACAGTGGACCTTCCATCCCTGACAAATCTCTGGGACACCTTGAAATCTACGCATTACCCTGTCATCAGCTAAAGGTGCCTCACCTCCCCTCCCCTTGCACGACCAGGTAGCCAGGGCTATTCTGCTCCTATCCCTTTCCCATCTCCACCTTTGCCTTGGACCAAGCAACTTCCCAATCACCTGTCTCAGGCCTGTGGCTCCCCTTAAGCAGCTGGAGTTTAACTGACAAGCCTCTACAGAAGGTCGAGGGGAGGCAAGGGCTATATGTCTGGGTGGCCACAGAAACCTCTGCAGTATTTCTGAAAGTTCTCATATCCCATACCCCCAGACCTTTCACCTCCTTCTGTTGCCCATGTCTCAGGGCACCAGCCTCAAGTCTAGAAGAACAAGGGACATGAAACATCCCAGCAGTATTGATGCCATCCAGGGTGGGACCTGGCAGAATTTTGAATTTGGCAGTGGATCCCAAGGGTTAAAGACTTGGGATAAAAAAATCAAATGAACTTGAGTTTACGTATTTTAGTCTTTTTAAAATATTGGAAGATGGCTTGAAATTTTACAAGTTCAGGAGGATGCAAAGTGTAGATTGAGACTCTCTCCATCCCCTGTTCCACAAATCTTAGTTTAATTTTCTGCTCTATTAAGCACTGGCTCTGGTTTTGCTCTGCAGGCCTCAGTTTTCTCATCTATAATATGGATATAATGAGGCAATTCCCATGTAGGCTTGTGGTATTAAGTAAGAGGAGGTTCAGAGTTCTGATGCTTGATAAATGTTAATGCTTTTCACTAAGGCTCTAGGATGCCCCTCCACATGTGTATCGCTTGCTATAATATCACATAGGACCAAGAGCTCCCTGTGCACACACACACATGTTGAGTCTTATTTTCACTAGGGGTCTAGAAATGTGTTGTCATCTGGTCTAAACATTGAACTTTGCACTCAATGTGTGTGCTTCTGTGTGCAAGCACCACTGTGAAGTGCAAAACAGGTGACTTCATTTTCCCTTCGAAACGTGCAAATTGTTTATAAAACCTTTGGTAGAGACTAAATAGCCAATAATCAGCTTCTACCACATCATTGACCCTTTTAGCATTTGTCTTGGTGATCTGAGGTGCTGTGTGCAGGTTGTGGGATTAACCTCTCTGGCTGACTGTGGGAAAATTCTCCTCCTTCAGTCCCATCCAGGGCAAAGGGGACGGGGTGCCTGTGGGTGACTATAGCTTACTGCCTCACCTTTCTCTGCATCCTCCCAAGTCCTCTGAAACATCATTTATTAAATAGAAGGACAGTCTAGTGTCTTCATATGTGGTCACTGCACCCTTTGACGGCTCATGTCTGGCCTGATACATAGAAGTGATTGGGCAGTAGCTTGGTCCAAGGTAAAAAACATAATACCAGCTTCAACACATGCCACCTTTGTGATCTGGGATAAACGACTTAACCTCACTGACTCTATTCCTCAGCTATAAAATCAGAATAATAGTAGACCCTTTCACAAGGCTCAGGTTTGTATTAAATACAATGTGGCACCATATATTTTGGTAATCCTCCCTTTCTTTGACTGGTGATTCTCAAAGTGTGGTTTTTCCAGATCAGCAGCCTCAGCAGCACCTGGGGACTAGCTAAAAATGCAAATTGTTGTCCCTACCCCAGAGCCACAGATTTAGAAATTCTGCAGGCGAGGCCCAGCAAAGCTAAGGGTTATTTTTACATTTTTATTTAAATGAATTTATAGAATACAAGTGTTTTTGTTACATAAGTAAGTTGTGTACTGGAGAAATCTAGCTTTTAAAATCTACCTGTTACCTAAATAGTGTAAATTGTACCCAATAGGTATTTTTTCATCTCACCACCCCCTCCACCTTCCTCCTTCTGAGTCTCCAGTGTCTAATGGGGCGCTGTGACCACACATGCCAATCGCTTAGCTTCCACATATAAGTTTTTTATCAAAAAGACACCAGCATCCAAGTGTTTATTGTAGCACAATTCACAATTTCAAACATGTGAAACCAACGTAAGTGCCCACCAACCATTGAGCAGATAAAGAAAATGTGATATATAGAATCCCTCCCCCCACATATACTATCCAAAAGAATGAAATCATGTCTACTGCAGGAACTTGGGTGGAATTGGAGGCAATTATTCCAAGTGATTTAACCCAGAAGCAATCTGAGTTTTAACATACTCTTCAGGGGTGAAAGGATGGCTTTGCTAAGAAACTATCCAACATAAATAAAAAGAGATCACAACGCAATTGCCCCTTGTTTGATTAACCACCCATAGCTTAGTCCTGCTGTCTTTAAATTAACAACCTGCAGTTTTGTTTTTATCATTATTGAAAAGAACCAAGCAGATGGAAGAGTGATGCTTCTTCAGTTCCCATAAGACCACATTCAAGGACCCTGAAAAGCCAGCCTCATGGAAAGTGTTAAAAAAAAAAAAAAAGGTGAAAAAACAGATGCAGCCACTTTATGGCCATTTTTTATCAGCTGACAACAATCGCTTCTTTTTCCTTTCTCTTTATCCCTCCTAAACCACTTGCCCTCCCCTTTGGCACTTCTGTCTTTGTACTGAGAGTCCTTCCCTCCCTTTGGAAAGTAAAATAAATTTTCTTTAAAACTATTCTAATTAACAGTTACAAGTAGAGCCCTATGTATCTTGAAATTAAATTTATTCTTAGCAAGTTTTAAATTTTATACAAGCAGTTCATTTTATTTAAAGGTCAAAAGAAGACAAGTAAATGATCTAACAGATTTTTTTTTTTTTTTAGGATTCTCTCTTGCTTTTCTTAATAACTAGTCTTAAGTCTATTTGTTTCTCATTTCATATTGAACAAATTATATATATGTCTTATGATGATCACAGAAAGGCAGATTTTTTAAAATTTCAGATTAATGAGGATACAAATGATTAGGTTACATTGTCTGCATTTCTAAGGTGAAGTTCAAGCTGCAGTGGATGGAGCCTTCCGCCCAGGGACTGTGCTGAACACCCTTTCATTGTGCCTGTTGGGTGAGCGCTCATCATTCCTCCTCCCTCCGCCCTTTCCCCTTTCTTACTCCCTCTCCCTCTCACTTGAATACACTTGTGTTTTTCTTTCCTGTGAACATAGAGCTGTTTTTCTGGTGGCTTCATATTAGTGTTGAGTACATCAGATACTTGCATCTCCATTCTTGTGACATTTACGAAGACGAAAGTGTTTTAGCTCCATCCAGGTACAAATACCAGTATAAAAAAAGTATAAAGTCTCCATCTTTCTTTATATACATATACATATATGTACATATACATCTTTCTTTCTATACATATACGTGTACATATATCCTAGTTTATCAATCCATTTGTGGGTCGATGGGCACCTGGGTTGCTTCCACGTCTTGACAATTGTGAATTGAGCTGCAATTAACACTGTAGAGCGATTTTCCTTGTGATCAAATGATTTTTTTTTTTCTTCTGGGTAGATACCTAAGTAATGGGATTGTGGGATCAAATGGAAAGTCTCCATTTAGCTCTCTGGGATTCTCCATTGAGACTATTAATTTGTAATCCCACTAGCAGTTTAAGGCTAAAATGATCAAACAGCAGGGCACTGGCACAAAAATAGAGATATAGATCTATGGGCTAGAACAGAGAACTTAGCAATGAACCCAGCCATGTACTGCCACCTGATCTTGATAAACTAAACAAAAGCATACGTTGGGGAAAAGAATCCCTATTTAATAAATGGTGCTGGGAGAACTGACTAGCCACATGTAGAAGACTGAAACTGGACCCACATCTTTCACCACTGACAAAAATTGACCCTTACTGGATAAAAGATTTAAATTTAAGACACGAAACGATAAAAATCCTAGAAAAAAGTATGGGAAAAACTCTTGAGGCTATCAGTCTGGGAAAAGACTTTATTAAGAAGACCCCCTTGGCAATTACAGCAACATCAAAAATAAATAAAGGGGACATTATCTTGCTAAAAAGCTTTCGCACAGCCAAGGATACAATAACTAAAGCAAATAGACAAACTTCTGAATAAGAGAAGATAATTTGCAAGCTATGAATCTGACAAAGTCCTGATAACTAGAATCTACAGAAACTCAGATTAACAAGGAAAGAGCAAACAGCCCTATTTATAAGTGGAGACTTGAACAGAAACTTCTCTGAAGACGACAGATTAACGGCCAACATATACGTGAAAACATGCTCATCATCCCTAATCATTAGAGAAATGCAAATCAAAACCACTCTGAGATATCACCTAACTCTGGTGAGAAGAGCTCTCATCACAAAATTCCAAGGCTGCAAATGCTGGTGTGGATGTGAAGAGAAAATTGTATTTTTTAACCATTAAAAAAAAAAAATCCTAATCTCTCTGTCAAGAATTCTCTCTCAGGCTGTGTTATGAGCTCCCACCCTAACAAGGGGATTCTGACAGGACTCAAATTTGAGAACTACTATATCTGAAGAGCTGAACCAATCTGTGATTTAAAAATACATACTTTCCGGCTGGGCAAGGTGGCTCACAGCAGTAATCCTAGCACTCTGGGAGGCTAAGGTGGATAGATTGCTTAAGCTCGCAAGTTTGAAACCAGCCTGAGCAAGAGCAAGACCCCATCTCTACAAAAAATAGAAAAATTGAAGCAAGAGGATCGCTTGAGCCCAAGAGGTGGAGGCTGCTCTGAGCTATGACACCATGGCACTCTAACCAGGGCAGCATCTTAAGACTCTGACTCAAAAAAAAAAAAAAAAAAACTAAAAAAAAATTTCTACTAAAATTTGGTAAATAGATGTTAAGTTGGGAGGAAATGAGAAAACATGGTACCTAAAAGTTGAATAAATTGAGTTTGTAATCATTGATTTTTACATAATAAAGGGAATCAAGTTGTAAGAGAAGACACACTTCTTCCTTTTAAAATCAAGGAGGGTGTGATCCCATTGCAAGGGTACTTGTTGGACTTATTAAGTATAGAGTATAAATGTCTTAACACAATAATTAAGTAAGCAAGATGAGGTTTATATTAACCAGCGTGATGTAAACACTTCTAATTCTATATGAAAACAGCACATTGGAACCCCATACATACATTAATGTATACATGATGTATGCATTCATGATTTAATAAAAAATTAAAAAAATAAAATCAAGGAGGGGGAGAAAAAGGAAACCCCAAATTCCTCTCTCCATATAACCAGAAAGGGGAGGAAGTATAAAAACAAAGGTTACATATAAGAAAATGTGACATCCTTCAAATTAACAACCCAAATCCTTACTGAATTCGTATTAGGAATCGATCAAAGTTGCTTGAACAACAGAATGTTGCGGAAGATCCAGTCCATACACATTCCCGTGTGCTAACATCCAAGGCCTGCTCTGGGGAAGAGCACCATTTAAGGGAGGATGGGCATGTAGCAAGCTATTTTAATAAGAGGTCATGTCTGAGTCCAGCGTGGCATCTCACACCTGGAATTGCAGCACTCTGGAAGGCCAAGGTGGGAGGATCCCTTGAGCTCAAGAGTTTGAGACTAGCCTGAACAAGAGTGAGACCCTACTTTGACTAAAAATACAAAAACTAGCTGGGCATCATGGTGGGCACCTATAATCCCAGCTTCTTAGGAGGCTGAGGCAAGAGAATCCCTTGAACTCAAGAGTTTAAGGTTGTTATGACCTATGACACCACGTCACTTAATGCAGGACTAGGGAGAATGTCTCAAAAAAAAAAAAGTTGGGGGGCTCGGTGCCTGTAGCTCAAGCAGCTAAGGCACCAGCCACATACACTGGAGCTAGCAGGTTCAAATCCAGCTTAGGCCCACCAAACAACAATGACAACTATAACCAAAAACAAAAAACAAAAAACAAAAAATAGTTCACATTTGTGTCCCGTGTCCCTATCGTGTTATTGTGCTGGTAGAACACAGAATCAGTCTGCAAGAGGAAGAGTGTTCTGAAACCAGTATTTCTCAACTTTTATCTCACATCACACTCGAGCCTATGTTAAACTTTGGGCACACTTATTATGTTGATCAAAAAAAGAGTTAAAAAGAATTACTTAATGTGCTTGAAAAATAATTGATGATCTTTAAAAATGTTCGTGGCCCACCTAAGATCCTCTCAGGGCATCCCAGTGTGCCGTGGCACACAGGTTGAAAATCACTGGACGGAGTTAACAGGGAGGACAAAGGTGGGGAGACATGGCAGACCCCCCCGAGAGGAAGCTGTTTCCCACACGCCAGTGTGGGAGACAGTGGGGTGGAATGCACACAGCACAGAAGGTCATTACTCTGGAAGTGCAGGTCTGAGCCAGCCCTGAGTCCGCCTGCTGCTCCTCACTCTAGCCCTGACCCCCTTGTGCTCTGAAGAGGTCTCCTGTTTCAGGTTTAGGCCCGTGACTCTGAAGCCTTAGTGTCTATCTGAATCCCCTGGGGGGAACTGGAGGGGTTTGTTAAAACACAGATTATCGGGCCCAAAAGTCTCGGACCCAGGGCAGTGCCTGTGGCTCAGTGAGTAGGGCACCAGCCCCATACACCAACGGTGGCAGATTCAAACCCGGCCTCGGCCAAACTGCAACAAGAAAATAGCCGAGCATTGTGGCAGGTGTCTGTGGTCCCAGCTACTCTGGAGGCTGAGGCAAGAGAATCGCCTAAGCCTAAGAGCTGGAGGTTGCTGTGAGCTGTGATGCTACGGCACTCTACTGAGAGTGAAAAAGTGAGACTCTGTCTCTACAAAAAAAAAAAAAGAAGAAGAAGAAGAAAGAAAGAAAGAAAAAGAAAAACGTCTCTGACCCAGTGGATCTGGCATGTGAGGCCTCCAAGAATTTCATTTTTAGCAAGTTCCCTGGTGATGCTGCTGGTGTGGGGAACCCCACTGTAAGGTCAACTGGTCTATTTCCCCAGTAAAGACATTAAGTCCCCATTTAGAAGGCTGGTACAAGGACAGGATTGCCAACCTGGCCCACTGCTCACCAGTCCTTAGCACAGGCCTCATGCGTACTCTAAAAATGTGTCCAGACTGTTCTGCAGTCTCCCCACCTGCCCAAGTAAGGGGTCTTACAGCCAGGCCAGGTGTCCCCACCCAGCACTCACACCTGCACAGCAGATGCACCTCTAGATACCTGGGTCCTGGCGCGCATTGAAAGGATTCGTGCCTGCGTTAATTATTCTGCCCCAGTGACTGACTCAGGGAACCGCTCTGGCTAATTATGAAGCCACCTTGCTGGCAACCAGAATCCAGATTGGGAAGCTCTGGGTTCTAATTGTGCCCTTAACACTGATTACACATGTGAGGCCTTGTATTCTTGTTGCCGATAACATCCTAATGGGAGATTCATCTTTGAAGTGGGGATGAGATTGCTTCATTGTTCCAGGTAGAGATGCCCTGTTGCTGCTTATTAAATGCTAATTATTATGTGATAAGTGCAATTAGAGGGTTTGAGTTGGCTGCTTAAAACCCCCCTGCAGCAAAGCTGGCGACTTCCAACAAAATCAGTTCCCTTACTCAAGAGAGTAATTGTGAAAATAAGCCTTCAAGAATCGTTTGTTCCCAAGGCCAAGTTTTAGCTGTTTAGACTCTAAGCCTCTTTCCACATTATAGTCTCTGTATCTTATTTCTGCCTCTTCCTGGAAGACATTGACTAGGACATCCTGTAACTTACAAGGCATGCCCCTAGCTGGACATTAGAACCAGACTCTCGGCCAGCACGGCACGGCACACGGACTGCTCGCTTTACTTGTGTCTGTCTTTTGTGGTGGTGGTGATGAGGAATCCTAAGCCAGCTGTTTGCAGGCACTGCCTTCACTGCTCCCCGATCTCAGTTCTGAGGTCTCTGAGAACCCTAACCCTCATGGGCGTGATAAGGCTTTTGACCCTCAAAGCTTGAAAACAGCAGTCCAAGCAGGAGAAGATGAAGGGGTCACAAAGGCTGCTGGTCCCCTGTCCCCAGGCTTAGGAAAGTGAGTGTTTGCCTAAGAGCACACCCGTCTCCCTTCCACCTCCCTGACAGTCCTGTCCCATGGTGACCCCATACACAAGGGCTCCAGAAGAGCAAGCATCTCCCTGAACACCTTGCTCAGGCTCTGGTTTTGTCCAGAATAGCGTCCAGAGGTGGGAACGGCCCTGGGCTCAGTGGCTGAATTATCCCAAACTGAATCAGGGCAGATTTCCCTTCTCCACCACCTGCAAGGTGCGCAATTCCTGCAACTTCAAATTTTCCAGCTTCATAATCTGCGTTAATTTGAATAAGCCTCTCCTGCACACTCTAGTGACGTTTGTGAGGATTAAATGTCACGTGAAAGACCTATACCAGTGTCCCAGCTGCCGTGCGTGTGCAGTGAAGGAGCAGCTGTCATCATCAGTACTGGGAACCACCTTCCCCTTATTTCCACTGGGCCCCTGAATGAAGGGTCCTGCCCTGTCCCAGGGCCCTGCTGGGGAGGGAGCAGGCACCAAGGTCCTGGTTGTGACTTGAGCCCAGGGCCCCTTGGTTCATCCCTGTCGACTGCGTATCCGGAAAGTGTAGGGATAGTATAATCGCATCGCGGTTTGACCTTTAAGCTCTGGAAACATAAAACCTTCCAGTGTCTTGTTTTTTCGGGGTCAGAGTCCACGCTGCCAGCTCTACACTCTCGAGGTGGGCGCAGGGCCAATCTGCTCTCCTGGCATCAGGCAGGACAGGGACCAATGGCCCCCAATTGATATGTAACTTGCCCTAATACTGACCCTGGCCTGTGGTTAGTGATTCCCATGGCAGGGTAAATGATTGGACCATTTGGGCTTTTACCCCAACTGACTCCTGCACGGCCTCCATCATCATTTTGAACAACAAAAGGAATTTTAATTCCTGAGCCCATGATTTTAAGTCATGAGCCCACGCTGGTGCTCTTTGGTGGATGCAATGGCAAACTTTACAGTATTTCTTGGTCAACTACCAGGTGTGACTGTCTTGCATTAAGTATGACAAAAGGAGAAAGTCCCCTCATTGAGATGTGTCTGTTAAATATTCAAGTACCTAATAATTGTTAATATTAATGGAACACTAGAAACGCCTGGTGTGCCAAGCATGTTAAACTGGAAGCAATCATTTATTCCCAAACAGTTACTAATTTCCAATTATCTAAGGTCAGTATTAGGGGCTGTATTAAAATAGCCTGGCTACTGCCCCGTGTGGGGACACAGGTGCTGATTAGGTCAGGGGCCATTAGCAATGTGAGGAGGAAGCTAAGTACCCTCGACAGTAATAACACTGTGTCAGGTCCTAAGTGAGGGCTTACTCCAGGCCAGGTGCTTAGGATACATTGTAACCGTCTTCACCATTATGACCTCTTAACCTTAAGTACGGATACATTGTAACTATCTTCATCATTATGACCTCTTAACGTTAAGTACGGATACATTGTAACTATCTTCACCGTTATAACCTCTTAACGTTAAGTACACTTTATAGTCCCATTTGTTAGATGAGGCAACTAAAGTGTACAGAAGTAACCTGTCACAACTAGGGACAATCAGGGTGGAAATCTGGTGGACGAAGAGTCCACACTCTTAACACTAGAGTCATGCTGCTTAGAGCCAAATCTCAGATGTTCTCAGCTTTGCAATTCTGGGCAAGTTACTAAAGCTCTCTGGACTCAGTCTCCTAATGTGTGGAATGGGTTTCATAATACAGGGTGGCTGTGAACTGCACATGCAATTTAAACTTTATGGCCACCCCATATTAGTACAAAGGGGAATGGTAAAGAGAAAATGGGTTAGCACAGGTAAAATGCTGGGGACAGTTCACATACACGGAGCCTGGGAGCTTACGCACTCTCTGAAAAGCAGCAAGGCGAGCACATTATGGTAAGGGCACGGAGAATGGCCCTCTCACCAAGCTGCGGGAGAGTCAGCAGAGTTGAGGCTTACAGAGTGGGTAAGAGTTACCCAGGTGGGGAGGGGGGGGGAAGGCAGCCTCCCAAGCGGAAGAAAGTCTTTATTTACCAAGCCACCAGAGTCTGGAAGGCATGACAAGTTTACAGAAGGACCTGCTGGCCGTTTAGAACTGGATGACAACTATGTGGAAGGAAATTGATAACAGCAGATACCAGAAGGCTGTGCAGAGGAATCTTAGCTTCTGTTCTAAGTGCAGTGGGGAGATAGTAAAGAATGAGGCAAGAAAGTGACTCACCCCCTACTCCCCAAAGATTGAAATGATTCTAAAATCCAACTCGAGGCCCTGAAGTCCTGCTGTAAACCCAGGCTGGAGACAAGGAAAATTCCTTCTTGTTAAGGAATGAAACACTATTTCGTCCTCCTCCTCCTCCTGGACTGGCCATAGGAGGCTCACTCCACCTACTTTCTCTTTCTCTCCCTACTTCCTTCCACGGGGTTCCAAGCCAAGATGGGGCTTTGGGGAGAGAGAAAGATTTCTAGTTACCTTCTAATCTGTGGGAGAGGGTTGCCACCCTCGTGGGCCCCGGTCACAGGTGGTGTTGTCTGGCCATAGTATAATTCTTGGTTCATAAACTCTGTGATCTCTGGAGTCTGCCTGAGCGAACCCAGGCTGAGAGGCAGAGTGCTTATGTATGAACCTGGGGCTGTGGGTTTAACACTGTGCCCAGGTTCAGAGAGTCTGCACCCTCCCCACCTAGATCCTTAGGGCAACAGTTTGCATGGGAAGAACAGGGCCAGTCCCTGGCCCCCCAGGACTCTGGGGTTGCATCTATTCTCAGGAGTGCGCCCCAGAAGTTGGAGAATAGAAAACGGAGCTCTTGGTGGCCCGCCTGCCCAGGGGAAGAGGACCAGCCTCCACATTTTCCCAGATCCATGTGGGCAGCTACAAAGGAGCTTTTGAGGATAAACAAATACAGAATTGAGAAAATAAGGAAGGAGCTGGCATCTGAAGAATGTGAATATTTAGCAAATGCTGGGGAGTGAGGACAGAGTGGACTGTTCTGTTGTAGGTTGAATGCCTGATGGCCCAGGGACGGGGAGTCGCCAACGAGAAAAAAGGGAGGGGGAAAAGAATCTTGGTGGAGACAAGGTTCCTTCAGGGTGGATTATTTCCCACAGGCAAAAATGAAGGATGTGAAAGCAAACTTCTAGAAGACTGTGTGAAGGACACACCTCCATCATTTCATACTTGGGTCGACGTGCTTTTAGGAAGACCTGCCCAGCCATTGTCCCCATAGTGTTAGAGTTCATTTTAATTGTCTAATATTTAATTTGTTTACTGGGTTATTGTGGGGGCGGGGGGTTAAACCAGTAGTTTTTGGAGAGGATCAGAGCAGAAGCCCAGGTTAATGATGACAACCGTGGCACCATCATAGTCATGGGGAAAATCAGAGGCAAACTCAAGGAAGGTCTTGGTCGCCATATTCAGTTAATCATTGCCAAGAATGGGAGAGAGCAAGGGCTAAGGAAGCACTCAGTCCGAAGCCTGCAGATATTTTATCCTTCGTGGAAAATGTCCTCGCCCCTTTCCTTGTTTCTTGCTTCAAAGTCTTCTCTTTGTTCATTTCTCCGCTCGCTCACTCAACAGATACTTTAGTGCATTCAGTAAGCGTGAATACTTCCTGTGTCAGCCGGGTTTCTGCCAGGAACTTGACACGTGCTGTTTCATTCATTCCTCTCAGAACGGCTCTCGGGCAGGTGCTGTTCTGTTCCCATTTTATACATAGTGAAGTGGAGGCATAGACAGTTTATTCACTTCTTATCACTGCTACGGTAAATTGTCACAAAGGGAGTGACCTAACACTCATTTTATTACAGTCCTACAGATCGAAAGCCAACAATGATCTCCCTGGGAGGCTCCAGAAGAGAATCATTTCTTGACATTTTTTTCTTGCTTCCCAGGCTTCTGGAGGCCACCAGCGCTTCCTGACTGATGGACTCTTTTTCCATCTTTCATGCTATAAACAGCAGGTCAAGTCTCTCTCCAAGGGCATCCCTGCAACACAGGCTCCTCTTCTGCCTCTCACTTCCAATTTTAAGGATCCTTTGCAATTTCTCTGGACCTCCCTGGGTAATCCAGGGTCCTCTCCCTGTTTGAAGGTCAGCTGGTTAGCAACCTTAATTCAATCTGCAACCTGGATTCCCTCTGGCCAAGTAAGGTAACATAATCACAGATTCTGGGGATGTGGATGTGGACATCATTGAGGGGCCAGTGTTGTGTACAAGCGGCTCACTCCAGGTCACATGGTCAGTGAAGGGCTGGCTTCGGATTCCAGCCTTCCTGATCCAGCTCAGAGTCTGATTTTTACCTCCTTCCACCTCCTGTGTGCCAGGACTCAGCTGGGAGCTGGGGGAACATCCCTGCAGAGTAATCTCATGTCTCTACATTCCACTGGTGTTCTGGGGGCAGGTTCTCGTGCATTCTGGACAAGCAGAGTTTGAGACTCAACAGGATTAACAAACTTGGAGCTAGAGGATGTACAAGAAGTAGTTAATTTTGATGGGAAATTAACTGAACATCTGGAGATGCATTCAAGGTGAGGAGAAGTGGTTGTAGAGGTGAGCTGTGAATAGCGGGTCAATAATTAGACATACTTCAAGCTCACTGGGGACTCTGCTGGAGCCTCTCCCTCTGCCCCAACTTTGACTATCTATTGACCTCTGCAAAGCTGAGATGCTGGCATTCTTATTTTAACATACTTTATACATGCCATGTAACACACTTGTGTTTTCTCTACCCTGGGTGTATGTGACATTGGAAACAGACACATATTCACATCTCTAGACCTGCCTGACTGCCAAACAAAACCATGTGGCAATTGGAAGCTGGGGAATTTCTTGAGGTTCTTCTAGAGCCCCAACTACAACACCAGTCACATGGCAAAGGAAAATCAGGAGTTGGCCCCCAGAGACAGACTCATGCCTTTCCCAACACCTGCTGGCCAGGTACCAATCCCTTATCAACAGTTTTGGAATTGAAGGCCCTGAATTGGAGCCCATCTCTGCCAGGTGTTGACTGATCAGATGACCGGAGACTCAGTTTCCACATGCATAAAAGTGGGCAGAGTTAGAATACTGGGAGTTGTTGCAAGGTTAGTTAAGATGAAAGTAAAAGTGCTTTATAACTGTAAGTCATGTCTGAGCAAGTATTTTTTTTTTTTGGCCCGGGGCTGGGTTTGAACCCACCACTTCTGGCATATGGGGTCGGCGCCCTACTCCTTTGAGCTACAGGTACCAACCTCTGAGCAAGTATTTTTATTGAAGTTATATAGGCCAAACTATAGAGACGGGACCGAACAAGAAAAAAATCACTCAGAAATTACCAGTTCAAGTGAAATCGCACTCCTTGGGTTATTGAACAAATATTTGAGCATAATCAAAAGGCTCTCATTTAATTTACCTTTTAAACTGCTATGCTGTCAGTGAAGATAAATCCCTACCTTTGAAAGTAGATTTGTTTTTGTTTTCAAAGTCGAAAGACATCCACCACCACCAAGTCTTGTTAATAAGGAAGAGGTAAGGTTTGGGGTCAATTATCAGGTTTTCCCTGAATGCCCATGAACTAGCCAAGAAAGGGGATCTCAGGGAATCACTGTCAATAACTTGTGTATGGGCAGAATCGCTGGAGTCAGGGAAGAGCTTCTCAAGGGAAAAGACACACCTGGAAATGTCTGAGGGCAGGTTGTCCGATGACTTATCATCTTCAATCCTGACAGCAGAGATTTTACCCTAAGAGGTGCTCCCTTGAACCCAATCCAAGAAAACACATAGCTCTAGTTTATATTCTGAGTCTAGGTCACAGTATAGTTTTGATATTCAAGCACATGGAATCCCACACCCTGGTTTCCAATCCTGGCTCCAACCCTTGCTTGGGATGTCACTGAACTTGGTTTTTCATCCCTTTACCCAGTGGCTTTCAACCAGGTATAATTTTTCACTTAAGGGGAAACACCTGAGAATGTCTCAAGCTATTTTTGGTTGTCACAAAAGAGAGCAGGGGGAGGAATGCTATTGACAACGAGTAGGTTTAGGCCAGAAATGCTGCTTAATACCCTATAATGCTCTGGACAACCCCAAGAGCAGAGGCTGTTCCAGCCCCAAATGCCAACAGTGCTGAGTTTGGAAAACATGGGAATAGTGGTGGTACTGACCTCCCAGGGCGCTGTGAGACGTAAGGTGGTGTGTGGAAGCATTTACCATGTTGCCTGGTGCATATTGTGACAAGTGCAAGGTTAACTATATTAATGAACATAAGCGGTGTGTACTGACCATAATATTCAACCTGTTCATGTATACACCATCCTCCTCATTTCCCCCACTCTCACTTCCTCTAAAAGTCATTATTTTCATAGCTGTATCTGGTATGCATTTTCACAGAGGCCTCTGGAGATAGGAAAGACATCATCCACCCAGGTTGGGAAGAATGTCCTTAAACTCTCCCGCCCTGGACCACTACTCACAAACGCCCCTTCCTGGGATGAAGGCCAAATACCATTATGAATGTTACTACTTCAATTAAAACAATTGTTACCACATATCTGGTACTTCATCCACATTATTTTAATTTAATCTTTCCTACAACTCAGGAATTGGCCACATCTAGTGCCCAGATGGCCACAGCTCAGAAAATATAAAGTAATTTACCCACCGTTACATAGCTGTAAAGAGTCAGTGCTCAGATTTCATTCCACCTTCACTTCATTCCTAAGGCACATCCTATGATTCCACCATGGCCCACTGAATTTGGGTAGAGACACGGGGGGGACATTGCTGTGGTCTGCCTGTAAGACCCCCACTCTGAGCTAAATGTCTGCTTCTTTCTAAAAGAATTTTTCTGTGTTTCTCTCCTGCTCTCTAGCATTGAAAGCTGTTAGCTGAGTAGCTGAGTAATTAAACACATTGGTTTCAGGTTTTAAGGAGTTAAAACCTCTGCGCATTTGGAATCTGTCTTTCCAATAGTATTAAAAGTTCATTTCCTAGAACACTGATAGTTTCCTTTTCCCCCCTCCCAAGCAACAGAATCTATGTTTTCACAATCCATAATTCAAACCCAATCTTGGAAGAAATGTTAAAATGATAAACATGTCACTTATGATGTGTGGCGGTTTGATGATGCTATTGAGCAAGAAAATTAGACCCATGTCAGATGTGGATTTGAAGGAGATATGTACAGAAGGGGAGAGACTTTTAAAGAGATTTTTCTTCTGGGAGAAAGGTGTGTTGTTTGGGTTTCTCTCTTCCTGAAGTTTCTTAAAATCACACTGGCCCTTTTCCTTCCCTCCTGACTCGGATTTCAAAAGTATGCTTATCTATTTGTTTTAAGATTTCTCTTCCTGAGTGGAATCATAATTGATCATTCCTGGAATTGAAGCTTTTGTTAGCCATGGTGTTAACTTTCCATTATGGTTATAATGAAGGTGGGCAGGGAATACGGGGTGGAATTCTACACACCTGATTTCCAAATGTACTTTCTGACTTTTCCCATCTTCTAAAAGGCAAAACAAATGGGAAGCCTTAGTGTCGTAAAAGAAATAGATGCACGAATGGCTTACATTGGTCGTTATGTTCATAAATGTATTCATGGGACAGAGAAATCCAACCAGACTTCCAGATTGGTTGTTCAGTGGTTTATTTTCATCTTTTCTTCTAAGCACGGTCTTGCTCCTTTTCAGTGTGGTTGATTTAGAAATTAAATTTAGAAAAGCACTGAGCATAAAATCAATTGGTCAAGGATACATCACAGGTGAGTGTCGGCCTCAGTCTTCCTGAGGAATGTTCCCTTCCAGTCCTGAGATTGGTGACTTCATAACTACAAAACCTCTTTCTCTACCCCATTCTGCACAAGGCACTGAGGGCATTCTCCAAGCATGGTTCCAGCTCTGAGTTGCTCCCCATGCACACCATGAGAATGTCACTCTTCAGTAGAACACTCTGCAGTGTCAGGAACTTTTTTTTTTTAATTAAATCATAGCTGTGTGAATTAATGCAATCATGGGGTACGATGTGCTAGTTTTGTATACAATTTGAAATGTTTTCATCAAACTGGTTAACAGAGCCTTCACAGCATGTTCTTAGTTATTGTGTTAAGACATTTATATTCTACACCTAGTAAGTTTCATATGCACCCTTGTAAGATGCACCGTAGGTGTGGTCCCAAAAATTACCCTCCCTCCACCCATTCTCCCCCCCCCTTCCTTCCCTTTCCCCTTTCCCCTTCTTCTTGGGCTATAATTGGGTTATAGCCTTCATATGAAAGCTATAAACTGGTTTCATACTAGGGTTGAGTACATAGGAATACTTTTTCTTCCATTCTTCACATACTTTGCTAAGAAGAATATGTTCCAGCTCCATCCATGCAAACATGTAAGAAGTAAAGTCTCCATCTTTCTTTAAGGCTGCATAGTATTCCATGGTGTACATGTACCACAATTTACTGATCCATTCGTGGGTCGATGGGCACTTGGGCTTCTTCCATGACTTAGCAATTATGAATTGGGCTGCAATAAACAATCTGGTACAGATATCTTTGTTGTAATGTGATTTTTGGATAGATACCTAGCAGAGGAATTGTAGGACCGAATGGCAGGTCTATTTTAAATCTCTAAGTGTTCTCCAAACATCTTTCCAAGTGGAATGTATTAGTTTGCATTCCCGCCAGCAATGTAGAAGTGTTCATTTTTCTCCTCATCCACGCCAACAGGAATGCTCTTTATCTGCACTCTTTTGGATGGCAGCCACTAGCCACATCTGGCTATTGAGCACTTAGCACAGCAGTTCTCAACCTGTGGATGGAGACCCACAGGAACTATATTAAAGGCTCAGAGCATTAGGAAGGTTGAGAACCACTGACTTAGTCTGTGACTCGTGGGACTGAGCGAATGGCATTTTATTTTATTTAAACTTAAAGAGCCACGTGTGGCCAGTGCCCACCGTACTGGGTCATGCAGCTGTAGAAAGTACAGACGTGGTAACAAGGGCTCAGAAAACCTGTGGACGTGCTGAGGAGGGAATTGCTGACCTGCCATGTGAGTGGGGAGAGGGCGCGATCACCCTGAGACACCGGGCCTAGTTTCCTAAAATTCCCTTCTTTCTTCACCTAACACATTCCCTTGCATCCTTTAAGACCAAGTTTGAAGCCAATCTTTCAATTTTATAGAGCTGAGTCTGAATCCTAGTCCAGCTCTGTAACTTTGGGCAAGTTTTCTAACTAAGAAGTTTCAGCCTCCATGTCTGTTCTATGGAGGTTAAAAAAAAAAAAAAAGTGTGCTCTTCAGATGGTTGTGACTTAACTGATCATTGATGCACAACTCTCTCAGCTCCTAAGTTGTTAGCCTTCAAAATATACTTGTTCACTATGCTTATTTTTATCAGCATATCCTCAATATTATTTATACCTACTTAGAAAACAATATTATTTAGGAACCTCCCCCCCAAATTTCATCACAATGACTCTCTACCTAACAAAATGCCTGGCACAAAGTAAGTGTCCAATAAATGTTCACTAAATGGGGGAATATATCAATGAGTGGATGAGTTGGTAAATACATGAATGGTTATGTGGATAAATTGGTTAACTGGCCCACAGAAATGTCTAGTGGAAACTGCAATTTCTTCCAGAGCCATTCACCATTATTTAGAGAGGTGGTCACGTGCTATAAGTCCCACTCTAAATACTCTGCTCTCACCCATTTCCTGGTAAAAAAGAACAAGGCTTACAAATTAATACTTTCACCTCACAGAGAATGAGAAAATGTTAGGGGAAAAAATGGTAGAAATTTTGAAAAAGAAAAGCATTCCATCAACCATGAAAAACTGCTAATTCAATGTATTGGAGTATTTCCTTGTAGACTTTTTTCTATTTATATTTTTACCATATATGGTTGTACTTGTATTTGAAATTCAGTCACGTGGTTTTCAAAATTAGAAAAAAAATCTAGGGCTCAGTGAGTAGGGTGCAGGCCCCATATACCAAGGGTGGTGAGTTCGAACCCAGCCCCGGCCAAACTGCAACAAAAAAATAGCCAGGCGTTGTGGTGAGCACCTGTAGTCCCAGCTACTCAGGAGGCTGAGGCAAGAGAATTGCCTAAGCCCAGGAGTTGGAGGTTGCTGTGAGCAGTGTGATGCCACAGCACTCTACCGAGGGCGATAAAGTAAGACTCTGTCTCTACCAAAAAAAAAAAAAAAAAAAAAGGAAGAAATCTAATATACAACACCAAGTTGGTGACTATTGGAGGCAAGTGGGGAATGAGGCCTGGGGAGAGTTTCTGGGGGCCTGGGTATGTTAGTCTTTGTTTTCATCTGGGGAATGAGTACACAGGTGTTGTTGACTTTATAAAAATTTACTGAACTGTATGATTATGACTTGTGTACTTCTCTGGGTATTTTTTGTACTTTCATAAAACCTGCTTTAAAAAAAAATCGCCCATGACACTTTTTGCCCTTTTATAAACTCATGCCAATAGCTACAGAATGTTCCATCTAGTTAACGGTGCCACAATTTACCTAATGACTTTTCTATTGTTAGAGACATTTTTCTGCTGGCTTTTTTCCCCCCTTTTCAATAATGCCTTGACCATCCTTGTTTGTGAGTCAAATGTAGATAAACGTTCATTTCATCAGGATTGCTTCCAATACATGAAATTAAAGGGCATTGAGGCTCTTCCTACTACTCCAAATTGTACATGGAGGGCTACTCTGACCATGATTGCTGCTGCTGGTTTATTTGTTTGAATGAAATAAGCTCACACCGTCAGGGTTCTGAGCAATTTAGACTTGCCAGAGTACTGGATGAGTGTGAATATTAGATCACACCCCCACCAACCGCAGGCTCTCTCAGGATAAAAAATATATATATATGTTCTTCGAAGAAAAATGTTCTCGGTGAGAATTCATGGTTCTCACTTTGAATTCTGTTTCCTCAGGGATGGCTTTTCCAGTATCAGGCAAGAAGGAGCCTATTCTTCAAGATCCAATTTGCCAACTCGAGGAAAAGCCAAACACGGCCTGCTAAATGCAGAGGGTGCTGAGAAGCATAGATTCCCATGCAGAACAGAAGCAATTTCATGCACAAAATGGATATTTTGCTCCGTTTGCTGAGCTGAAATCAAGGTGCACGCTGGAGGCCTGTGACAGCGCTTTAGCTGTAACAGCACAAACGTGCTGCTACAAGACTTGAAGACTGTTTTGAAAGATTTGCTTAGTTTTTCAAAAAGAATTGTCAGTTCCCGGCTAGTGCGAGGCCGGCTGGTGAGGTGGGGAAGAAACCGAAAGATAAATAAGCGTACACATCCAGATATATTCTGAATGTTAATCCAGGCGGATTCTGGGAGCTCTAAGTCGTGCTTATATTGATGCTGAAACACCCAAGGACTCAAAAGCGTTCTGACAAGTTGAGGCTTAACACCAGAAATAGAAGGCATTGATTTGAGACATTCGCTCTCACACACCACTCACCCCAAGAAGAGCTTCGGAATCTGATAATTGGTGCTGGAGAACTGAGCCAAATGTTCTAATCATTCTTCCTGAAAGTAGGGAGTCGGGGTGGGGGAAGAGTCAAGATTTTGGGGACACTTGAGGCCAACGGTTTTGTATCTGGCTTTATCGAGGATGATAGAGAGTCTTAGCACCTTTTGGCTTTGCATGGAGCCAGACAAAGGACACTTTTGTTCTGCAGATTTCGCCCTGGCAGCTCTGATCAGAGAGACTGCACTAAATAAAGGTGGTCAGTGGCGGCCCTGAGTTTCTTGTCAACACCCACAGCAAAAATCAGTGAGTCATACTGTCTTTCCATCACGGATACAAGTCAAGAGCTGGTTCTGAAGACAAACCAC
Source organism: Perodicticus potto (assembly GCA_963574655.1). Lineage (NCBI taxonomy): Eukaryota > Metazoa > Chordata > Mammalia > Primates > Lorisidae > Perodicticus > Perodicticus potto. Next base: position 1,274 of record CAUYRH010069236.1, on the reverse strand, counting down.
GGGCTGGCCATTTCACTGGGGACTTGCTTGAGTGTGGGGAGGGGCCCGAAGGAGGAGTTGGGGCACACAGAGAGGGGGAGCACAGGGTCCCTGCCAGGAGGTCATCTTCATGGTCTGTGGAAACTCCCTGCCCCCTTTCCCCACACGGGAAGAGATGACACATCGATCCAAATCTCTGCTCTTAAAAGTCAAACTCGAAATCAGTGTTTTAATCAGAAACGAGTCCAAGAATATACATGTAAGCATTATAGAAATGCTTTTTGCAGCTTTAATAACTATAGATCACAGGAGACAAGCTACAGGGCCATCAATAGGGGAAAGAAAGAAGTGAAGGAACCCCCTCATAATGGGGTCTCTGCGGCCATTAAACGAGGTGGCTCCAGGTACTCTGACAGAAGGGAATTCTCGTGATGTGCCACAGAGTAAGAAAAAGCAAGGGTAAGACATTTATAGTCTATGCTAACTGAAAACCTCTCTCGCAAAGCATGGCAGGAACCGTCTTTTGCCCATCTCTCTGCGTTGTCATATTTTAAATCAAGTAAATGAAAGGGAAGGAAAAAGAATAAAGCAATGTGCCCGATGGTTAAGGGCTCGGTTCTGTTTTTGTTAGTTTGTTTTCCATAAGAGCAGCAGTTGTTTAGGTGAGACAGGGAAAATGAGCTCCTTTTGTGTAAGCTATGGTCCCAAATCTGGGGCCCAGTTCCTTTTCAGACGAGGTTCCCCAGGTTCTATGGTTCTCTGACATTCAGACTTTAATTACAGTTCTGACTTATGATTTATGCGCTGTCTCTTCCTACCTTCTCTTCTCGCTGTTCCTCAGCTTTGCCTGGGAGGCAGGTGCAATTATGCCCAGAGGTATCTGCCCAGGACCTTCTGCCAGAAGCCCTAGAACCAATCCTCTGGTTACTACTGTCCGACCTTCTCCTGCTGGAAGCCCTAGAACCAATCCTCTGGTTACTACTGTCTGACCCTAAATCCCAAGGCGAGACATGGCCCAAAGCTATTCCCATCCACTGGTATTTTAAGATGGAGTTCATAGCACTCCTTGACTTGGGGGGAAATTGGTAGCTGTTCATTATTGTCTTAAAGAGTGCAAGCTCAAAAATCATGTCCTCTATTTCTTTTTCTTTTTTTTTTTTTTTTGAGACAGAGCCTCAAGCTGTCACCCTGGGTAGAGTGCTGTGGCATCACAGCTCACAGCAACCTCCAATTCCTGGGCTCAAGCAAGTCTCCTGCCTCTGCCTCCCAAGTAGCAGGGACTACAGGTGCCCGCC
>CAUYRH010069235.1:0-46552 GCA_963574655.1 Perodicticus potto | reverse complement strand
TCACTAGATTACTCGCTCCCACCCGATGCCTGTTCTGCGACCCTGAGGGTGGAGCTTGCCAGAGCAGTTCTCCCACAATGGCTCCACACAGCCCACCACCAAATACTGGCAGCTCTGTCTGGCTCAGTGGCCCAGTCTGGGTTCCCAGGCAGCACTCAAAGACCCCCACACTCCTGCCCAAGTTCTCCCAAGGCAGTTCAACCGCGTGCCAAGTCCAAAAGAAACCCAAACAGCTCACAGGCAAGGCCTTTCCAGCCTGCAGTCCCACTGTTGCCCCACCCACAGCCGCCTACAGGATCAGACCGAGTGAACAGATGCAACCACTTGCCCAGTCTCCACCACTTTTGCCTTCCTCAGGGAGTCCAGAAGCCTCACGCTGTCTCCCTGTGTCCCCAAGGGGAAGTTCCTGGGTAGATCCCGCCTGCCAGAGATGCCTGAGTTCCTCTCTCCCCCGTCTCACCGTGCCCAGCCACAAGGAAGCTATTACCGAGACCTGGTTTCTACTAAAAATAGGAAAACTAGCTGAGCATCATGGCAGGTGCATGTAGTCCCAACTACTTGGGAAACTGAGCCATGGTCCATTTTTCAACAATTACAGCTGACCTATTGAAGTGGGAGTTTTTTCACATATGACACTAAGGAGTGGCATTGAATGGGAAAAACAAAACTTCGGTGCCTTCCCATTTGCACTGGTCTCTTGTTTTGCTGTGGATAAACCCATGTGATGCCTGTGAGTCGAGCACAAGGCCCAGATTTAAAATAGAGCCAGCTGCAAAATCCTCCCATCCTCCTGCTGCTGCTGCTACTGCCACGCAGACTCGGGAAAGGGCAGGTTTAACCGCAGGCTGGTGTTGGACACACGAGTGAGCCAGCCACCACCTCTGTTTCCCAGCACCCCTTGGGACGTCATTTGGCTCTGCCGTGTGCTCCCAGCCCGTGCCTGTGCTAATATGTAGATCACCTGAAATGGGCTTTACAATCCATTCCCCTTAAATGAACCTTAACGTCCCTGCTGTGTGAACATGTGGAGCTCCTGACAAAGAGGTTTATGAGATAGGAAATACACCACAGGACTCCCCAACCTTGCTTTCGCATGGAATGAAACTCGGAATAAATGCAACATAAGATACACATTATAAGCTGAAGTAGACTATTAACCAAAACTCTGTTGGATGCCCATATAAAGAAAAATGATAGTGATTTTCATAATTATAGCCCAGAGAGACTGCAAAATTCTGAACTATCTTCTCAATCTTCAAACAAGAATTGTATGTAGTGTGGTTTTAGTTGATCTGTTTTAATGTAATTGAATTCTTTAAAAAAATGTATTCCATTTATACATTTTATTAACTATAATTCTGGGTATTTATAATACATAAATAAAAGTCTGCATAAGAAGAATTAATTGATTCCTGATTCCCCATATGGGAAAAGGAGCTGAAACTTAAAAAACTCCTGAAGCTTATTTCTAGTAGTAGAAAAACTCAATCACTCTGACATAAGTCTATTAGAGAGGCTTAAAGGGAAGGAAGGTGTTATCAAGATAGAACATTTTTATGTTTCTATAAGGCTCTTTTCCTGATTCTTCTTTGGTCATGACTTTAAGTATCCGTGAACTAATAAAGAATTGATTATTCTGTTAATTTATCCACCTCAGAAGCTTTCTTGGAAATTCCCCTGTGCTGAAATGCCTCTGTTTCCCTCTTTACTAACCCAAAGGTCAGATCTCAGTCAGTACAACCAGGTTCAAAACAAAAACTAAAACTAAAACTAAAAACAAAACAATTCGGAGTAAGCAGATTGTCTGACTGAGGAGCCCTTAAACTGACAAGTAGAGAGCAAATCACTGAACACTGAAAAATGAAATTGTAGGTAATGATTTAGAGAGGAATTGGGAGGTTTCCTGGGAAGTCATCATGGGCCACATACAAGTGAGGTTACGAGGGAGTGGAAACCAGGAGTGAACAGACGCTCTGGTGGGGTTAGAAATTTTATTTAAATTACAATTCCACTGTGAAGAGGAAATACAGCTTCTCTATTTCTCTATTATAACTGCTTTAATCTTGCATAAACAGGCTGAGATTGGTGGCTCACACCTGTAATCCTAGCACTCTGGGGGTGGGGGAGGAGGAAAGATCCCTTGAGCTCAGGGAGTTTGAGACCAGCCTGAGCAAGGGGTAGACCCCACTTCTACTAAAAAGGGAAAAAGTAGCCAAGCATCTGTAGTCCCAGCTGCTTGGGAACCTGAGGCAGGAGGATCACTTGAGCCCAGGAGTTTGAAGTTGCTGTGAGCTAGGCTGAGGCCACGATACTCTAGCCTGGATAATCGAATGAGACTCTGTCTCCAGGAAAAAAGGAATCTTCTGCATAAGCCCGCATTCACTGGGTAACAAAAGGTAAAAAACAAATCAAAATAATCCAATTCTAAATCCAATTCTTAATTTGACGTAATAATTTTGACATTCTTGTAGGTATTCCTGAGTTTTTTCAAATCTTGTTTCTTTCCCTTCTCTATTTTGATGTGGTGTCTGTGGCTATTGGGCAGGTGGAGCTTAGGTGACCTGTGGTTTTGAGGGCACAGAAACCTAAAAGCAATATCCTTTGTCTCTTCACCTCCACTGCCATGACCATGAACACCAGGACAGCTGGCCCCACTGGCACTTGTGGCAGCATTGCACTGCTGGTGTCACTTGTGATGTGGCCTCTCGTGGCTTGGACATTGGCTGGTGGGCCTCCCTGGTTCACGTGATCTCACTCACTACATTCCACCAATACTAACCACCCTTCCTAGAGAGCCGTGCCTCCCATTCATCCACCACGGCATCAAAATGCCCTTGCTAATAAACTCTCTGTTTCCTCCACAGTGAATCTACACTACTAGAACACGAAAAGCGGAGCCCCCAAACCTGAAACATCAGGAAGTTTACCCTTCCCCACAGGGCACCTCCAGGTTTACTTGGATGGACTTGTCCCAGAGAGCAGCAGAGGGCAGCGTGGGAAGTGAGTGCCTTCTAGAGCCCCAGGCATGGAGTTGAGAAAGATCCTCGTGCTACTCAAGCACCCCCAATCTCCTGCATACCCCTAAAGCTGCCCACTACAACTGAAGCTGAGGTGGTGGTGGGAGACGAGAGAAGAGAAATGTCTCCTTCCGTCTCTGTCTCTCTCCTTCTGTACACAGCCCTTCCAGCTAGTAGGTGGCGGGGGGATTCACCAGCCCCTTATCATCATGCCACCATCACCAGTTAACCCTTGTGACTTAGCCATGTCCCATAGAAAGAGTATCCTTTCCGTCCCCCAGGAGGGATCCTATGACCTGATTCCTCCAAGTTGCTTCTTAAAATTCTAAAACCGATTTAGAAATTCCCTCTCTCAGCTGAGCCTGGTTTTTCAAACCCATTACTTTTCCCACAGGACAAAGGATTTCATGGCTTAGCCTCGGAGGTGAAAAGCGACAAAGAATATGATTTAAGGGGGAAAAGAAAATATGTTACTAGAATATTTACGAACTATTCCGCCAAGTACACTAAAGAGAGCAGGAAACATATTTATAAAGGGTGAGGGAGTTTGACAGAAGTGAAAACATGGTGACGAAGACACGTGAAGCTAGTTAGGGCTGTGACTGGGGAGTGTCAAAATAAAACTCGCAAACATCTTTGGGTCTCCCCGAAGCCGTCTTTGTTATTTAGTTCTTGTAGCTTTTCCTGAGTTCCTACGCTCATATGAAAATCTTTCATGACTTGACCTGACGGCACGTCTATTCCTTAAAGCCAGAAGGCCTAAAGGAACCCAGCCAAGACGTCACTGAAGATCTTCACGGCCCTCGATGCCCGCGCTGTGCATATGGACGTCACGAAGTCCTGTTTCCTTTCTCTAAACCTCTCTCTAGCCGTCCCTCCTCCCCCCACCCCAGATCCCAGTTGCCACACCCCTAGGTCCCCACCCTAACCCTAAGCCTACCCCACTTCAGGGCAGTTTTCAGATTCTGCCCATTTGGACAATTCCGCACATAAACCAATCCAATTTCCCGCCACACTCGCCAGGCCTCTGCTCTAGGCAGGCTGACACACGGACGGGCCTGGGGATGGGAACCCCGCGCTCTGGGCCTGCTCGCTCATTATCTGCATGACCTAAATGCTTGGGTCCCTCTCCATTGCTAGTCTAAATCCAACCTACTTTTCCAAGCCACCTGCAATCCAACTTACTTTCTGTTTTTCTGAAGTCTTAGAAACTTCATGCTACATTAGGACTTAACTATATTCAGCCTTTGAATAGGTGATGTCTGCGGTTAATAGGAGCACTTTTTATGGGCTGAGTCTTCACCAGGGTAGCCCATTGGAACTTCACTCCAAGCCTTCGGGGTAGGCGCGGTGCTGTCTATGCCCACTGGAGACGAGGAAACTGAGCCTCCTGCCCACTTCCCTCAGGATATACAGCCAGGAAGCTGGTGGAGCCAGAATCCACAGCAAGAAATCTAGTTCCAGAGGCTCAACTTGAAGTTAATACAGGATACTTCCCCGCCAGGAAATTGCTCCTTCTAACTTTACTGTCCTTTGTCTTATTTCCCCGACTAGATGGTCAGCTCCTATACGGGCAGGATCGTCACTTCGGTGCTGTCTGTGTCCTCCTAAGAAGGCCTATAGTAGACCCCTGACTGATACTTACCGGCCTTTCCCCAGAGTCACATTTTCAGACAGAGCAACAAGGCCTTTGCATCCAAGGTTCACTGAGACGCCTTCGAGTTTCTGTTCTGCATTTCTCCCCTTTCCTCCCGTGAACTCCCTGTGAGCTCCTGGTGGCCAAGTGCTGACCACCAGGGGTGGGAGGCCCTTGGTGCCTTTGCAGAGGCTCCTCTCTCTCTCTCTGCCCACCCCCAGCCCTGATGCCCTTTTGCAATGCCAGGGTTTACGACATTCCTAAATCCACCTTCCAGAGAGTGGATTTTGAAAGGAGTGGCAGTCTGAAAGGGGTTTACCAAGAGGATTGTAATCTGCAGGAGATCTTCCCAGGCCATTTCCTCTGGGGCTGGGCTTTTAGTGCCTTGTTGAAAGGAGACCGCTAAGATGTATCACTGAAATGCTCCCAAGCCCTGTGATTTATTTAGAGAGGAACCAGCTGCCCCAGAGAGTGTGGAGAAATGTGTAGTTTGTAAAGAGATTTTAAACATTAGAGCTTATGCCTTCAAGGGGTATCTTCCCAAGAGGATTTTTCTTCCCACTTTTAAATAAGAAGCTGTGGGCATTAGGACTGTCTTAAGATGTGGCGAAAGGAGGCTCTGAGACTGTCTACATCTGGCTCTGCTCTTTGTGCAGGGTGACTTGCAGTTGCAGGCCCAGCAGGACCAGATCTGGCAGGGGCCGCTTTGTTGCAGAGGACTTCCGGTGGAAATCACTCCTCTCCTCCAAGGACCTCCTGGCCACACACAGTATGGCACCTCCCTTTTCTCTCCAGCCAGTACAATAGTCTCAATGGTCTCTCCAATCTCTCTCTCTTCCAGCTTCCCCTACCCTCACTGTCTTCCTTGGGAAGGAAAAGAGAATAAAGTACCCCAAAAGGTCTCCCCAAGTCCTCAGAGCACAAGCTTCTTGCTATGCCAGGGTGAGGCTGCAGAAACTGGAAACAACTCTGTCCGTGATGACACAACAGGATCCCCTTAAAAGCTCCATTGTTTGTCTTAATTTCTGCCCACAGCTGCCCGTTTAGGAAAACTACCAAAAACACCATGAAACTCTGCTTGTTCTTAGCCCTTGTTCACTGCCAATCCCACAGGACAGGAAAGTGGAGTTTGTTTCAAGATGGGGGAAGGGTGGTGTTGAGATCAGGACAAACATCAGATCCTTCCCCTTCCAGACGTGTCAGGGGATGTTAGGGGTTATGGGAGGTGCTCAGGAGAAAAAGGGATTGTTCTTTCTCGGCTGGCTTTTGTCTATAATCCTCAACACTTCTTGCCTTCAGAAAAGACTAGGAAGAAAGAATCTCATAGGCCTCAATCAGTCAGAGCAGCAGGAAGGAGGGGGTGCTCCAGAGGAAGGAATCAAGTCTTTTCCTGCAGGTGGAGAACTTATTTCTCTGCCTGGCTCACCTGTGCCTACTTCAAAATTGGTTGTGGACCTGGCCCCTTGTGTGCAAAGAGAGAGGTAAGGCAACATTACGTGACACCCAACTCACTGCTGTAAGGAAATGTGGTTCCTGGAAATCTAGATTTATAAAAGTAAGATTAAGTCAGGGGTTAGGGGTTAGTCAGGGGTTTTTTGTTTTCCTTGAGAAACATCAAAGGATGCCTTAAAATAGCATCGCCTATCCAAGGGCATTTGAAATATGATCTGATTTTTAAGAATTTGGTCTCCAATCAAATTCTGGGGAATTGAACTGTATACAGTTTTAATAGGGCGAGGGTAGAGAACTTATTAACTACATTTATGCAGTTCCAAGGCCGACTGGGGAAGGAAAAATTCTCAGGACAGAAAAAGATTCACTGATTAATTGACCACTTATATAATTAGTTTCCATGTAATCATAACTTCCCACTTATGCTGGTGTCTGCCCTCACATATGGCATCAAGATCTTTGTTGGACACTCCCATGAGGTCAATAATACAATGCAAATCAAATGCAAATTGGCTGTAACAAAGTGAAATTGCATACTCCACAAAAGATGTAGGCTTTCATCTGATTTGAAGGAAGACATAATTTGAGCTTCAAAAGAGAGTGATTTGAATATCAGAGAATTAAAAGAGGCTCTTGGGAAAATGAATGAAGTCCTTTGGTATTTTGCAAAAATGACCCTCTCAATATCTATAGCAAAAGTCAAAGTAAAGTGAAGGAGGTCTTAAAAAAATCAACACCGGATTCATTTTCTTTTTCTTTTTTTTTATATGTATTTTTTTAATTTTTATTTTTTATTAAATCATAGCTGTGTACATTAGTGCAATCATGGGGTACAGTGTGCAGGCTTCATATACAATCCGAAATATTTACATCCAACTGTTCAACATACCCTTCGTTGCATCTTAGAAGGGACAGGTGAAACCTACTAAATGCGGATTCATTTTCTAATCCTTATAATTAGCAAACAATTTTGCAATTATATAAGATTCTTTAATTCCTAGCATATTGGGCAGCGCCTGTGGCTCTGAGTAGGGCGCTGGCCCCATATACCGAAGGTGGCGGGTTCAAACCCAGCCTCAGACAAACTGCAAAAACAGAAAAATAGCTGGGCATTGTAGCGGGCACCTATAGTCCCAGCTACTCAGGAGGCTGAGGCAAGAGAATCGCCTCAGCCCAGGAGTTGGAGGTTTCTGTAAGCTGTGTGATGCCATGGCACTCCACCAAGGGCGACAAAGTGAGACTCTGTCTCTACAAAAAAAAAAAAAAAAATTCTAGCATATTTTTATACTTTTCTTTTTTTTTTTCTAGACTGTCTCACTTTGTCACCCTTGGTAAAGTGCTATGGCATCATAGCTCACAGCAACCTCCAACTCTTGGGCTTAAGAGATCCTCTTGCCTCAGCCTCCCAAGCAGCTGGCCCACCACAATGCCTAACTTATTTTTAGAGATAGTGTCTTGCTTCTGCTCAGGCTGGTCTGGAACTCCTGAGCTTAGGCAATCCACCCACCTCGGCCTCCCAGAATGCTACAATTACAGGTGTGAGCCACTGCGCCTGTTTTATACTTTCCATTTCTAATAATAAAAATTAGTTGATACTTTTAAAAATACCATTTATCGTGAAATTTTGCTTCTTTGATTTATATAATTCTGTTTTAATTTTTTAAAACATACAGTCCCCTTGAATAATGAGGCCCACCTGCGTTTCTTTATCACTTCCCATATATTATTCATCTGCTGCTCAGAACCACCCAAAAGTTGGACTAGGAGCTATTAGCACCATTTTATAGTTAAGAAAATCGAGGCCGTTGGAGGTGATTTGAACAGCACTATAAAAATTAGTAAATACTAACTTCAATTACATAGACAATGAAAAATATTCTTACTTTTTAAGTGAGAAAATTGCGTCTCAAGGAAGTTTAATGACTAACCTTTAGCCACATGACTGGTGATATTAGTCATATTCCAACCCAGACCTTCTGTTCCCAAATCAAGGCTTATCCTATTGTATCCACCAGATTCCTTTCCAGATAAAAATAGCAAAGCATGAAGTAACCAATGTTTTCAGCCCTAAAAATGTCAAAGGAACCTCTGGTGGATTCAGGAAGCAGGGTTCTATTGCAACCTCTATTGGGAGAAAGGAAGGCATAATCACTATTGGATTAAAGTACTACGCTTTTGTTTAATTCATTTGCAACTGGGTTAAACTGGCACTTCAGTCATGAGTACAGCAGGCTATATGCTTCTTTAGTGACCCATTTGCCAAAAGTATCACAGTGATTAAACACTAAGCAAATACATACAGAGGTAAGATAAAAATAGCACTCAGATGTTGAAAACCTAAATTTATCCAGCACATTTAAGCCTCGTGCGGCAGTACATATGTGGTATCTGTTTTTATTAATGGATTTTTATTTCTGGCTTTTTTTCCCCCCCTTCTTGCTTTGGTAACGCTAGATGTATGTACAAAAATTGAGATATTTATCCCCAAATTGGTACCTTACTACTCCAGAGTTGATACAGACAGTATAACTGGGGCCATTATAATGTTAAGTGAGTTTTCAACAAATAGAGTTAGAAATCCAATTATCTTTCCATAGAAAGCTTTTGTGTAGGGTCATTGTTAAATAAGGAGGGAAGCCAGTGAGAGAGTTAGAACAGCAATTTCTCCAGCCTGCTAGAGGACCTGGAACATTTCATCCTGCACATACATTAATCCATTCTTAAGGGCCTCCCCCATCCCCTGCAGTCAGCCCATCAAGACCGTCTTTAACTCCCGCTCTACTTCTGGTTACTGGAGGCTTCCTTTTGGAGCCAGAGCAAAGAACCAGGCACACAGGACTTGGGTAGGAAATGAAAAGATGAAATGCAGAGCCTTCCACCAGTCAAAGGGCATAAAACTGACTTCCAGAAGGACAGCATGGCACCCTTCCCTGGGCACCTCAGTCTAGGGGCCTCATAGCTTACTGGAAATGAGAAGAAACAATTTTTTTGCAGTGGGTCCAATTCTGCTGGCCTTTGGTCAGCCTTACATCAGTGCCTCTCAAAATGTTACAGAAGCACGTGAATCATGTTGGTATCTGGTTAAAAATTCAGATTCTGATTAACAGATTTAGAGTGAGATCTGAGATTCTGCCTTTCCAAAAAGATAGCTGGTGATTCCCGCACTGTTAATCCATGCACGTGGAGTATCAAGAATCTAAATTAGCCTAAACTTTAGTTGGAACACTGAGTCTTCCACTTGATTCTCAGCAGTAGTCATTAAAATTATAGTCAGGATGGAGCTTAGGTCTTCAAAAATTACTAGCTGTGTGACCTTGGGCAAGTTACTTAACCTCTCTGTACCTTGATTTTTATAAAAGAGTGGTTATGGGGATTAAATGAATTGCCCTTACTACAGTGCCTGGTATTCAGCATTCACTGCATAAATACTAACCAAAACCATCGGGTTTTACTGCCTTATTTTACAGATGAAGAGATGTCATTCTGAGGCAAAGAACCTTGCTCAGTGTGACACAGCTTGCCAGTGCCAGAGGCTGAGCAGAAACACAATCTCCTGATTTCTACAGGAAAGCCCTTTCTAGACCCCATGGGTGTGCTGCTTAGCTCGAGCCCATTGCTAATTGAGAAAGCTGACACAAATGGATACCTGATGCCCCTTACCTGCCCCAGCACTGGAAATCCACAGAGCGACTCCACAGGCTTAAAGCACACACCCAAATATTCTTGCTCCAGCCAGTCCTGACAGCTCAAGCCTTCTGCCATTAATTATGAAGATTACCCGGATAATTGATTTAATTGGGAACACAGAGAATCTCGGTGCAACCAGCCAAAATGGATTAGATCGCCTCACTAGTCTGCAGTGTGCAGACCTCTGTAACTCTCAGGGGAAGTTTCCTCCCTGGGGAAAATTATGGATGCCCAATGAAACCTATGGTAGGGTCTATACATAACACTAGTCTTGGGGACTTGGTCCCCAGGGATAAAGTTAAATCTAGTCCAACTCTTAGGACGATACAGCCCTCCCTCCTTCCTTGCCACCTATATAGAAACCCTCAATAAAGTTTTTAATGTCCACATTTGCCAGTGATGTTTTTTGGCATGTCAGAAAGCAGAAAGAGTAAAAAATTCTCTCCCAATGTGGTTTAGCAAATGGGCATTAGCCACAGGCTGTTTCAGCTCAGGGATGAAGAGCAACGCAAACTCTTTCCTTTCTCCGCAGTAAAAAGAATGGAATGACTTCTTTCTACGGCAGTGCTGACATATGAATAACTGAACTGGAAAAAAATATTAGCTGCCTCTCTACTGTTGGTGCTTAATAAAAAAATATATATATCATCTGCCCAGCGTCTGCCCAGTGAGAAATTACAAAAACCCTAGCAAATAAACACACGCTACAAAGTATCGTCACTTTGTCCTCCCTACTGGTGCAATCAAAGTGGGGTTATCAATCTGGGTCTTGGAAACCAACTATTTTCGTATCCACTTCTTCCAAAGACAGAACCCTTTTAACAAATCCACCTCGCATCACTTTTATCTCTGTGGAATATTTTTTCTGCTTCTGCATGTATCGAAGCCATGTTGAAAATCGGGTAGATAGAAAGCCGAGGGGAGAGGGGCCACCTGAATAAAATACAGAAAGCTGGTGTTATTGAGACAAAAGCTAAATTATGTGTTCCTCACATCTTCAAACTCGGGAAAGTCAGAACAAGATGGCTCTGGAGATTGGTGACGGGATATAGAGCCTTTGTCTTTTAGGTGACTGCTGACATTCTAATCAGTGCTGAGATGGAAATAACAGGACAGACACACTTCTATCCATTGTGGATACAGTTGTTGAAGGCCTTGGGCGGTGCCTGTGGCTCAAGCGGCTAAGGCGCCAGCCACATACACCTGAGCTGGAGGGTTCAAATCCAGCCTGGGCCCGCCAAACAACAGTTATTGAATGCCTTGATTTTGCTTTGTGTTGTGTTTTTAGAGACAAGGTCCTACTCTGTAACCTGACTCTAGAGGGCAGTAGCATCATCATAGTTCACAGCAACCTCAAAGTCCTAGGCTCAAGGGAGCCTCCTGGCTCAACCTCCCAAGTAGCTGGGACTACAGGTGTCCACCACTACACCCAGATATTTTTTTCTATTTTTTGTAGAGATGGGGGGTCTCACTCTTATTCAGCCTGGTCTTGAACTCCTGGCCTCAGGTGATCCTCCTGGCTTGGCCTCCCAGAGTGCTAGGATTACAAGCATGAGCCACCTCTTCCAGCTGCCTTAGTGTCTCTCAGAGGCCCCATGAACCTGCCACCATGAATCTAAACTATATACAATGTTGCTTTCTATGCTTTGGCAACATTCATTATTTGATGAGAGAAGATCTTTTCTCACCCCCTATTACGGATTGAATCATATCCCTTGTCTATCTCCCTCCCACAAAAAAGTCAAGTTTCAACCCTCAGTACCTCAGAATGTAAACTTGTTTGGAAACAGGGTTGTTACAGATGTGATCAGTTAAATGAAGATGAAGTCATAGTGGAGTCGAATTGGTCCTTAATCTAATATGACAGGTGTCCTTCTAAAAATGATGGTCACATAAAGACAGACAGGCAGAGAGCACACTGTGTGAGGATCGGGGCAGAGGTTGAAGTGAGGAGCTACCAGCCAGGATAAGGACGGCTGGCAGCCACCAGCTGTCACAGGCAGGCAAGGAAAGGACTTTCCCTTAGAGCCCTCAGAAGGAATCACCCCTGCTGATACCTTGAGTTTGGACTTCCAGCCTTGAGAACAATGGGAGAATACATTTCTAATTGTTTTGAGCCTCCCAGTTGTGCTACTTTTTTACAAAGCCCCAGGATACTAATATTTCCCCCTTGTCAGGATTGTTTCATGCCTATCCTTTATGTCCAGTTAGAAACTGTTTGGCCCTCTGAGGTGGAAATGAATCTGAGATTCCAGGGAATAAATGAACTTGAAGACAGGAAACTTTCCCACCCTCATGCAGACCTCAGACTTAGCCAGTGTATTGTTAGAGATGTATCACTTTCTTTCAAAGAACATACAGAAGACCTTGGGATCTCCTTGACCATCTGTCTACAGTACCTGTCAGTGTGAAAAGCATAAAACATTTGAAAATGTGAAATTTTGACTGCATCCCCTTTCAACCATTCAGTGTTTTCTGATTTATTCAATGAATATGTATCTTCTCCCCACAGGGACAGGAAACTGACATGTTGAGAACTTAAACTAACTGGTCTTATCTTCATCTGCCTTTCCATAAACATTTATATTCACAGCATCAGTGTCACAATCTATAGTTGATTGATTTTTGGGTTGTGTGTTTTTCTGGGCCTGATGTACACCAGTTTATGAACAGATTAAGAGCTAGCAAATTTTCTACTCGGAGCCTATACATCAAATGGCTCCACTAGCTATGGTTTATGCCAAAAAATGGCTTTCATCCTTCATGGCACACAATAGGCCAACACTAATGGATGGGTGATGGACGCCGATGTTGACAGCTTTGTATTGAGGTCAATTATAAGACCATCCCTGGCCCCAGCAGGCACCTGTGCTGGGATCCATTAATGATATCTCCACCATGCACATAGGGAAGTAATAGAGGGAATGAGCTGAGTCTTTGCCAACCCTGCTCTTTAAGCTCAAATGGAAAGGCTTTAAAGTATTACCTTAAAAAAGAACCCTGCAAAACATAAAAAAAAAAACTTTAATAACTGAATGTGTTACACTATGAATCTTGGAGAATGACTTAAACAACTCAGCACACACTTTTTCTAGCTCTTTTGTCATGGTAATATACCTGATTTTATAGACTAAAAAAGTAAAGCTGGTATGTTGCTTTTCTAGATGGTCACTTCTACTTTCTAAGCTTGGGAGTCTGGTTTCTTTTAGAGGGGTTCAGATTCAAACCCCCTCTACTACCCAAGAAACTCACAAATCAGAGCAGCCACAGCGTCTCTAAGTGCGTGGTAACTTTTGGCCAACAATTTGACACAATCCTTGCTCCTTAGAACTCATTAATGTAAGTTTAAGGTGACTTCCTAGACATCCCTGTTGAAGTAGCTGGTAAAGATAATAGCTTTTTAACAAAGAAAACTGGTTTCGACACCCGTGTATTTGAACAACTAGTTCCAATGTAAAATAAGAACTCCTTTGAACCAGGCAATCCCTTCCTGAAAAAAACCAAAATTACATGCTGGTTTTTATACAATGCCAAATGGTTTGGTAGATCAAGTATCATCAATCCATGAATCAGTCTTACTCCTTTGGCTGTAAGGAACTGATAACACTCAGATAGCAATGCATGGGTAGACTCTGGCCAGCCCGGGTCACAAGCCCATGACTATGGTAGCACGGTGGGGCCTGTGTGGCAAGTGATAAGTCAGCAAGGGCCTGTCAAATGGGGGCAGAGTTCTGATTGGACCCAGTACAATAGGGTTGGTCTGCTCATCAATGACTAAATATTGGAGGCCATTTCCAGATTCTGATCTCCTTAAACTCAGGCATTGCATCTTTTTTCTCTATGTATCCTCTGTAATTTCGAGTACTGCACCTGAAAATAGCAGTATTTTAACAAATTCTGATCAAGCAAAGAGGAGGCACCAAGGTAAAGAGCACTTCTTCCTCCGCTGCCTCACATCTTCCAGAGAACCCTATCTGATGCCAGGAATGGGTTCCCAGTCCAAGGCTGAGTGGCTCGGGACTTGTCCACAGTTACCTCTCAATGTGTAAGAGAATCCTAAAGCTGGTATGATCAAGCTGCCCTGAAGATGAGGGAAAGACGGGCTCATACCCTGCAGCAGGGAATAAACATAATGAATGGCTGTCTGGAGCCTCACAATCTTTTCTTGTCAATCACCATACTTTTTTTTTTTGCATCATAATGAGAGCACACTGTATTGATCTCATGTGAAGTGTTGCTTTTCATTTCAATATCTTTTTTACTTTTTCCAGGTTACACTGCATTTGTTAGGTAAAGTCTCTCTAATCACCATACATTTTAGGGTGGGCAGTATGGGACAAACTTCCCAGAATCTTCAGGCTTGTGACAAATCTCAATCTTTCTCTAGAAGGAAATGGACTTCGATTTCCCCTTCCCGGCTCTCCTCTTGGAGGCTCTACCACTCAAAACTCT
This sequence comes from Perodicticus potto, assembly GCA_963574655.1. Taxonomy (NCBI): domain Eukaryota; kingdom Metazoa; phylum Chordata; class Mammalia; order Primates; family Lorisidae; genus Perodicticus; species Perodicticus potto. The sequence goes on along the minus strand of CAUYRH010069235.1, from coordinate 32,308 downwards.
CCTGGTGGTCACATCCCCTCGGAGGCCCTTGAATGCTAAACCGGACTGGAAAAGAGCACCCTGGATGATCAGGGTAGGCTCCCCGCACGACTTAGAACCTACTCACACTGCCGATGGCTTCCTCCTCGCTGGAATGGGTGGGAGCCGGGACTTTGGCTTCTGCACTGGGATAGGAATAGAGAAGTTTCCCTGCCCTGCTAGTGCTGTCTGCTCAATGAAAACGGGAGAATCGCCAACTTCAAAGACAGAGGCCAGGAAAAATGCATATACACCAGGCAGAGCCGTTCAAGGTTGGAAAGTTGGCGTTGATGATTATGGTCAAATGCCTAGAGTCCTGTATTCTGCCTCCTGGAGGGACTGAACATAAAGTTGGCTTGGAAAACAACCGCTTCAGAGTGTGGAACCCTGTCCTGGCCTCTGGATCCCCAGAGCCAGGAGAGGATGCTTGGCTGGGTCTGTGTTGGCCCAGGGAAAATCCAAAAAGAAGTAAAGGTGGCTCTTGGTACTCTTTGCTCTCTCAATTCAAAACATTCTATTGTTCTTGGCTGCCTTCTCCGATTCCTAATGCTTTCAATGCAGCGCGCTCCCCTTAGCAGGTTAGAACGAGCTGATAAACTAATCTGTTGCATCCCAGTGAAGTTACATTTAAAAGAGAACCTCGGGTGAGATTTATGCTAAAATCCAGTGAATCTGTGCTAATGCTAACACTTTAAACATGAGAATAGGCTGATATGGAAGCTACATGGAATAAGAAGCTTTGGGGGCCCCTCACATTATAACATGGGGGGGGGCTGTCTGCAGGTAGATCTTGTGTAGAGCAAGTTGGTTATCGCTGCCATCTCGCCCAAGAAATGGCCCTGCCCGCTGGGGACCAAGTGCCAGCCTGCTTGCTCACTGCCCAGCCTCCTCTCGTTTTCTCCAGGAACGTGCTGGCTGGCTGCTCTCGGGCTCTCTGGAAGGTCTCTTCTGAAGAAGCTGATCTTCAGCACTCCCTGTGAACCATCCGCCCCATCTGAGGTCACCTCACGTTCCTTCCCAAGGAACCCAGCTAAATGCAGAACGAGGCAGAGCCAGCGAGTATGTGTCTGTAAGCCCTCGCAGGAGGTGGAAGCAGAGAGGCCAGAGTGGCCTGTGGCCAGTGACCCAGAGAAAAAGCCTCCCTGTGAGCCACACCCCTCCCTGCAGGAGCACAGCCTGCCCAGACCACCCTCAGAAACCAAACACCTTCATTTGAGGCAAGAAATACAGACCTCAAAGGTCCCCCACTTTGAGGGCCCTCTCATCTCCAAAATGCTTCAGGCCAGAATTTAGGGAGAACTCTGAATTTTGAGTTTTAATAGCTGGGTGTTGCCTGCACTTGCTGTTTTAAATGACCTCTGGCCTCCTGGGGGAAATTATACAGCAGCCTTGGAGGGTTTCAGGATGGGTAGGCTGATACTGGCAAACCAAAAAGAATGTACCGTGTCCCTTAAATGCCCGTGAGGCCCTGTGCCTGCAGTGATGGACGAGGTCGGGAGGGTGCCATGACACTGCCTGCTTTCTACCCTAACAAGGGCCTGCACAACGAAGCCGGTGCTGCCTGTTAGATATGAAAAGCAGTACTATTTAGCAGCTCAAAACCAGGAGAGGATTTACCACAGTAACCCAGAATCTGGCCTTTCTAGTAACCTGTAATCTTCCCTCCGAGGCCTCCCCTCCACATCTGTCTCTCTGTGCCGGACATACTCAGTGTTCTAGCACAATCCTTTGTTCACAGTAGCCCTGACTGCAGCCCTTGCCTCTCCCCCTCACCGTCCTCAGTCCCTGCCATGATTCAGCACCTCCCTCGCAACCCCACCTGCGGCTCTCAGCGCCCCCCATTCTAGGTTGCTGCGTACATTTCTACGTGACATCCCTTCTCCCTGAAGACAGCAGGCCGTCAAGGGGAGGCGCTCTGTCACACACCTGTCTGAAGCCCCTCTTCACACCCAGAGCCTTTCACAAGTCAGCCCACAGAGGAGCCCCCTGCACGGCACCCCTGAGAGATGCCCACGCGTCTCTTTGTGGGCACGTCTGGTGAGAGGATGTCCCTGACATCATCCCCGCCCACGCCAATATTGAGTCACTCCACATTGTACCAAGTTCTTGTTTCTACCAAGCCAAAATCACCAATAGCTGGTCCCAATTCGGCTTTGGAGTTCTCAATTTCTGTTAGGATTCTCTTCTCTAGACCAGAGATCTCCAGTTCTTTTGCTTGTTCTTCATTTGTTGTAGTTTCCAGACCCTGTACCACCCAGGCAGGTCTCTCCTGGGAACTCTCTGGTTTCCACTGTCTCTCATGGAAGGTGCTGAACCACCCCGAGGACAACATTCAGCCGCGGGGAGGTGTGTGTGGAGGCGCGCGTGGACATGTGCATGAAGGCGCCTGTGAAGGCGCGCCCTCCAAGACACGCATCTGAGACATGCACAGCCAGGGGCTAGGGTGCTCGAGGGAGGTCTTTAGTGATAATTGTGGTGGTCACAACCATCATTGCTTAACACAAGAGGAAATTGTTTTTCAAAGAAACAAAGTGAGTATTGCACCCAATCAATGGATTCCAGTTTTAAGGAAAACCAAAAGTTTAAGAATTGGAACCACCTGGATTGTGGCAGACATGGAATAAATTTCTTCTCGCAGCCTTCTGATGGTAGAGCAGTGGTTTGAGTTCTGCAAAGAAGTCCACATAAGAAATTGGCCAGTTTTCAGATGTTCCTGACCAGAAAGATTAGTCCAGCAAGTTAGAGAATGAAGGGTGTTGAAGCTGTAAGCCTCCCAGTTTGACACTGTCGCCTTCTACAGATCTGTGTTTGGGAAAGAACTGGCCCCACCACGTAGCCTCAGTGGTCCTGGAGATGCACTAAGAGCTCGAGTTGCCCCATCTCTGTACTCCTCTCTCACCCCTAAGCCTCAAAATCTCTGTAGTGCCTTGAAAGGATCTAATTAAGAGGATAAAGTCACCAAGTTTAAGGTGAAGACCACTAAGCCTCTTAACATGCCAAATAATATCTTACATGGGTTTAGGGTTCAGGAAGGGAGATTATTCTTTGGTTCTGGGAGTCTTTTCATGTAGCCATTTAACCTTCGGTGAATGAATTATCCCCACTGACCAGAGGTTTGCTTTCCACCGTAAAAATCTATGAAACTCAAGTCCACAACTAATGGAGGCAGGACGCCTGGTTTCCTTTCGTCATGGAAGTAAAAGAAATAGAGGATTTCCCTAATTGCTCCAGGCCACACTGATCTTTTATTTCCTTTTTATTCTGAGGTATTTATTCTCTGTAATGTTTATTTTCACTTTTTGCTCTCCTTTTATTTTTATTTTTGGAGATAAAAAAGATAGTCAGCTCTAGAAGGAAGCACATCCAACTCCCTTGGAAACTGGAAGGGATTTGTGTCAAGTTGCTGAGCTGGTTAGTACAGAGGTGTAGTTAATTACCTCAACTAGATGCTGAGCGTCTGAGAGGTCGAAGGAGACCAGGCTGACAGAGTCTTCTTTCCAGGTCCACCTAGTGGCTTGCTTTTAATAAATATACCTCAGTCCACATAATATCAAATGAGGTGAGGTCTTGGGTCCTTGCCTGCTTCGCCAAGGGTGATGGAAAGGAGCTGCCCCTTGGCCATTCAGCGAGCCTGGCTGTCACCTCCTAAGCTTTAGGATCTGCTCATGCTCATAGTCCCTGAGTGGTGATATTTTGAGAAACAGCAGCGGTGCTACTGAGGTTAACCAAGACTCACTGCTCTGCCCTGCTCTGTGACCTGGAGTCCTGATTAATTTTCTGCCCATCTAGGAAGTTAAGAGGACCCCTTATTCTCCTCGCCTTAAAACAGGGATCTGCTGCTACAAACCCAAGCAGAACAGAAATCTGTGTGATGATTATGACACATATCCAGAGAGCAGATGACCCACCTACCATGCAATTCCCTGTGAGAACATCCAAAGGAAAAAGTTTGAGGCGCTTTTTTTAATATACAAACTGTTACAGATATGAATAAAATATTTATTCAAGTGTCTACTCATAATATGTAATTTGTCAATTAAATTATATGTCACTATTAAAAATCATATTACATAAAATAATGCTTAATTTAGAAACGTTCTTCCATTCTCATATTTCAGAATTATTCTGTTTATTCTCCAAATATATTTCCCACCTGCATTGTCTCTTTCATCAACATGGACAGTTTTTGATCTTCCGTCAAGTTATCTGGAGCCTCTTCACTCCTCAGTTGGTTGACACACAGCACGTTTGGAAATCATGAACTTTCCTAACAGTAGAGTTCCATTCATCCTACAAGATGCAACACAACCTTGGAAAGACTTTTGGAGAATACTCAGAGATCTAAAAATAGACCTGCCATTTGAGCCTATCATTCCTTTACTTGGTATGTACCCAGAAGACCAAAAATCACATTTTAACAAAGAATGTTCACTGCAGCCCAATTCATAACTGCTAAGTCATGGAAGAAGCCCAAGTGCCCATCGACCCACAAATGGATCAATAAATTGTGGTACATGTATAGCATGGAATATTATGCAGGCTTAAAGAAAGATGGAGACTTTATCTCTTTCATATTTACATGGATGGAGTTGGAACACATTCTTCTTAGCAAAGTATCTCAAGAATGGAAGAAAAAGTATCCAATGTACTCAGCCCTACTATGAAACTAATTTATAGCTTTCACATGAAGGCTATAACCAAATTATAGCACAAGAATATGGTGAAAGGGGCAAGGGAGGGGAGGGGGGAGGGAAAGGATGGGTGGAAAGAGAGTAAATGATGGGATCACACTTATGGTGCATCTTAGAAGGGTACAGGTGAAACTTACTAAATGCAGAATACAAATGTTTTCATACAATAACCAAGAAAATCCCATGAAGGTTATAACCAACAGCTGGATGAAACTATTTCAGATTGTATATGAAGCCAGCACGTTGTACCCCATGATTGCACTAATGTACGCAGCTATGATTTAATAAAAAAAAAAAAAAAGATGCAACACAACCACTTTCCTAAAGTTTGAGCGACTATCCTAAGGAATAATTGCTAAATCTGTGGCAAATTTCTTTTTTCTTAAATTTATTTCAGATTAATATAAGGTATATAAGATAATGTGATATTAATGTAATATCGAGTTACATTGTTCACATTCGTTAGGCAGCATCCGCATTGTAGTTGCGCCCTTCAACCAGGAGGGGTGCCACACATCCCTACAGTACGCTCTAGGTGGAAACTTACCCATCCCTCTACTTTTCCCTCCTCCACCCTACCTGAATTTAATTGTGTTTTTCTCTTATGTGGGCCTGTGGTTGCTCATCTCCTAATTTCAAATTAGGATTCAGTACATCTTGTCAAATTTCTATGTCTCCTGTTTGAAACTCATTCTCATTGGTTCCTCTATATAATGTAAAACTGACAGTGATTGAATCATTTCAGGGAATGTATCTTTTTAAAAGAGTATTTGATTGCTGTTGTTAAAAAAAGAAAGAACTTGGAATGGCCTAGAATATGAAAAGCTGCACGAGGACTGGAATAATATTGCTATTTATATCTGTATCTATTTTTATGTCCATGTCTCCCTCCTTTTTGTGAAACAACTTTGAAGAAAAAAATCTTGCCCCAGTTAACATGTTTTCTGGATTGATTATTAATAGTGCCTCTTTTGAGTCACAAGCAACCTCATTTAGGTAATAAACTAGGTGGTCACTCTACTTCCATCAAGGAGTGTGCTACGTTCTGTAGCTTTGTGGCCTTGGCCAGGCATCTGACATATTGGCTGTTCAGCAAATTTCCTGTGAAGCCAATATTTCCATGGCGGCCAGGTGAACTCAAAGCCACAGTAGCTGGAAATTACAGCAATGCGGCTAATTACCTATAGTGATACTAAAATTCCTAAGATTCTGGAAATGTGACCACCAGTCACCACCACATCTGTTTCAAAGGCGCCATTATTCTCTTAAGAGATCATTATTTTTGAAAAATCTAAGGACAAGTAATTTAGGTAAGAAGTGCTGCTTTGATTTGAGAATGGTACATTTAGTTTATTATTCATTGAAACTAAATATTTAGTTTAATGTCCCTAAATATTTAGAGAGAAATTTTCTTTATTACTTACTTTACAGGTGAGCTATTTAGACTTACAATGATGTCTCACTCAAGGTAAAACTCCTTTCCTATTGACAGTCATGCATGTGATTGTGCCGGGTAGGAGGGGTGGGTAAGTGGGTGCTGGGCAACTGAGAGGCTGGGCTGACCGGCCCCTGGGCCAGCCTGCGGCCTTCCTCCCACTCCTCCCACTGGCCGACTTCCTGCACTGCACTGTCCAGGACACAGGGACCCAACTACAGTGAGGACACATCCACACACACCCCCTCCACTCTCACCACCAACCTTTCTCCTCTGGATCGGAAACCTCATCTTCAAACATGAAATCTACCATGCAAGGTAAAAATGAACAAAAACATCAAGACTGTTTCTTAAATCTAACCCCCACTACGTTCGCCCAATCCTGGCCCTAACAGTTGACTGTGACCGTAAATCAATCAACCCATGTCAGTGATAAGGTATTTATCGCACCTGATGTGGAATATGGTTTTACTTTCATTTCATTACATAGGCCGCTTGCCTTCGCACGTTCTGCTATATTTTACGCTAAACACGATCCAGCAATCACGTGGCAGTCGGCAAGTGTGGGCTCTCTGTGTCCAGCTTCGGGCAGCCCCACAGGTAATGAAGTGACAAAAGGATCTTGCCAACAGAAAAACCTCTGAAGTATCCCTTCTCCTCCGCCATGTACTGTCACCTCCACCCAGCAGCACAGAGAAGGTTCCCATGGAATACGGTTCTACAGGGACACTTCTTATCTAGGGAACATCAGTCCTGCTTTCTGTCCCAGCTCTTGTCTGATTTTCCCTGCAGTGAGCTGGCCTGATCAGAGGACAACCGAGGGACAGCTGTGCCTTAAAACAACCAGGACCTTGAGGCCTTTGCCAAAGCCCCACTCTGTCCTACTTTCTCCTTGACAGAGGAAGGCATATTCTAGAAAGAAGGGCAATGCCCCACGAAATTTACAATCCCAGATGCTGCTCTGTGAGTATAGGAGAGAGGAAAGAAGAGAAATGTCTTAGGAATCTCTCCCACATTCCCCACATCACTAAGAAACCAGGCCCCCTCAGATCTCTCGTCACTCTTCCTGACAAGAGCCTGCCCCCTCCTACCACTCCCCATCCTGACAAAGAGCACGATGGGCTGACAGGGAAGGGCAGAGCGGCGGATCTCGGCTGTGGCGCTGCCGTCCACCCTCCCCCCTTTCATGTCCTGGCGGCCCCCTGCCTCCTTTAATGGTGTCCGCATGCCTTCCAGGGTTTCCCCTCCCAGATGAAGCTGAAATGAGAGGATGGGATGTGAGGTCAAGTTCCCAAGGTGCCCTCGGAAACTGAGGATGTGATTTTTACCCCCCTACATGCCCTTCCTACTAACCCTCTAGGCACACTGCTCCTGCATTCAGATGAATTGGGGGCACCCACAGTGCGGGGCTCTGGCAGGACTTGCCCTCTGCAGTAAGTACAGAAGTGTACATGGCCGGCTAAGTGACCAGCAGTCCCCAGCTCTCTCTGCTGGTCTGAGCCCTTTGCTATCTTCTGCATACCATCCCTAATGGAAACGTGCCCTCAGCCTCAGTGTAAACCCCAACCACTGGCTGCTCTGTCCTTGAGGTCATGGGCCTGCAGTGAACTTGCCGATAGCTTGGCCTGCCAGAATTCCAAGGCTGTACTGCTTGGCTTGCCATTGTGTTGTGGTGAGTCCTCAAGGCCTCCCACACTCTGCTCCAGCAGGCCTGGCTGCCTTTGCCTCCCTGCAGGCCTGCTGGCCTCCACTCTCCAGGACAATGAGAGTTGTGTCTGCAAAGCACAGTGGCTTGCTGGGAGTAAGGGCTCAGGAGTGCACCAGCCAAGCCGCAGCTCTGTTATCATTTTTGGTCCACAACTGCCCTGGTGTCATTACGTTTATCCAGAGCTTTTATTTTCCCTCTGTTTCTTTTTCATTTTCTGATCCTGCTATACAACAATAAAAAGGAAACTTCACCAGATGTTGCCTTTTCTATTTTTTAATGACCAAATGATACCTGCATTCTCCAAAAAGTCAACCTTTCAGAACACCTTTAAAACCCTTTCTTTGAGTGACAGTTTTCATTTTGCAAAAACTGTGTATGGCCTTTTCTCAGCTTTTTATCTTTTTTCAGAGGTCTGATGTGGAAATCTCCCTAAATTCTTCCGTCTAGAGCATGTCAATATTTTATTGAAATACGAATTTGAAGGCTCTCCTGTGAAAATGACTTCTTGCGTCTTTTTAAAATTAATGCTAACTTTAAAAACTAATGACGTAGTTAATATTGAAAATAAGCTAAACCTGACCAGAACACGCTGCATTCTTCAAATTGATGCGGAAGGTCGCCACCTTGTGGCCATGATGGAAACTGCCACGTGAACCTGGTTTTTCCCAGGGATTGGGGCCCCACTGCTATTTAAATTAACTTCCTATATTGTCCTTTTTCTAGCAGCTCACGTCCCAGTTTTGTTCTTCCACAGGACAATTTGTGGTGATTCCTGGAAGCTTGGAGAAAAGGAAGGCATTTTTAAGTGGCCTCAATAGGTTAGTTGACAGAAGACTATCCCTAGTTAAGAAAAGTTTCAGTTAGTAGAAGAAACAACCTCTCAGGAAGCCCAGGTCTTTATCTTATTCAAACCCAATGTGTTCTGATTCCTATATTCTAAAAATGTAGAGCCACTCCAGAGGCTCACACCTGTAATGCCAGCTTCTCAGGAGGATGAGGTGGGAAGATCACTTGAGCTCATTAGTTTGTGAACAGTCTGGGCAACACAGAGAGACCCTGTGGCTCAACGAGTAGGGTGCTGGCCCCATATACTGAAGGTGGCGAGTTCAAACCCAGCCTCGGCCGAACTGCAAAAACAGAAAAATAGCCCGGTGTTGTGGCGGGCGCCTGTAGTCCCAGCTACTCAGGAGGCTGAGGCAAGAGAATCACCTAAGCCCAGAAGCAGGAGGTTGCTGTGAGCTGTGTGATGCCACGGCACTCTACCAAGGGAGATAAAGTGAGACTCTGTCTCTACAAAAAAAAAAAATAATTAAAAAAATAAATAAATAAAATAAATATAAAAATTTTTAAAAATGCACTCAAAGGGATACCTATGTCAAAATTCCTGGCCTGGGGCGATGGCTGTTGCTTATAATCCCAGCACTCTGGGGGGGTGCCAAGATGAGCAGATCATCTCAGCTCATGATTTTAAGACCAGCCTGAACTACAGCAAAACCCTGTCTCTAAAAATAGCTGGGTGTTGAGGTAGGTGCCTGTAGTCCCAGCTACTAGGGAGGCTGAGGCAAGAGAATCACTTGAGAAGAGTTAGAGGTTGCTGTGAGCTATGATACACCAGGGCACTCTACCGAGGGACAAAGTTAGACTCTGTCTCAAAAAAAAAAAAAAAAGAAAAGAAAAATTCCTGAAGAAGGTATTTAAAATGCAAATTTCTGGGGTTTTGTTCACCAAGACCTAAGAATTGCAAAGTACAAGCATAAGTTCTGTGAGTTACACTTTTAACATGTTTCTAGGGTAATTGCAGGTGTGAGCCACTATGCCCAGTGTCTCAGTGTATTACTTTAAAATTCTAACAATTGTGCATTTGGGGCTGGGGCTGGTGGCTCATGCCTATAATCCTGAAACTCTGAGAGGCTAAGGTTGGAGGATTACTTAAACTCAGGAGTTCAAGAGCAACCCAAGTAAGAATTAGACCCCATCTCTACTAAAAATAGAAAAAATTAACTGGGTGTGGTTTTGCACACCTGTAGTCCCAGCTACTTGGGAGGCTGAGGCAGGATCCCATGAGCCCAGGAGTTTATGGTTGCTGCGAGCTATGATAATGGCACTGCACTCTAGCCTGCGCAAAAGAGATTCTGTCTCAAACAAAGAAACAAACAAAAAAACTAATCCTGCATTTTAGTCTACAAAGGAATGAATAACTAGACAGAGACTTGGGCAGGTCAGTGGCTACGGATGTCTTCGCTATCAAGGGCAGCAGCTGGATCACGATCGCTTAGCTTCTTCTCAACTCTGGCATTCTGTGATCTCATTTTGAGCCTTCGAAGGAAGAAGTGATCCTTTAGAGTCCTGTGTTCCGAGGTTACTACTCTGCTGTTTGAGGTGAGTCATTCTTAGGAAGTGCCATGATGAGAGATGAGATCCTCCGTCGACATGAAAACGACAAATCCGGCAATGTCACCAGCTCTCTGTGTTGGGGGTGAAACAGCACTGGGCTGAGAGCCCTCCAAATCTCCCTTCACGACAACTCTAGGTCCTCATCACACCCTTCCTACCCTGGCCCCGCTGTCCTCTGAAGATTTTCACACACACACCTCCCCCCACAACCAGGCCTCTTGCCTCAGGACAAACTTCCCGCTGGAGCACTCATTTTGGGAGGGTGCTGAGATGTCTGCAAGAGATTGTCTAGATGGAGAAATCACCAAGATCATCCTTGGTATCCTTTCAAAGTCACCATCAGTACCACACGGTGCCACTCCTCTGTAACTTCATCATTCCCTGTGCATACCCAACTCAGCTCTCAAATGTAATAATCTGTTTTTAATGCCTGGAGCCCTAGATAGAATATCTGTGGCTGCCACATATTGAATATTTGGTACATGTTTCTTTGAATGAATGACTCTAGGAATGAAAAAAGTGAGTAAATGAATAAATCAAGGAATTAAAGGAATGTAGGCTGACTGTTGTTCAGAACATCTGCAAGCCTGGATGAGGGAAGAAGGACCTGGCCAGACTCTGGCCTCTGGGGCATTTGGGGGAGGACCTGGAAAAGGAAGCCTGTGCCTGGGGTAGAGGAAGCAGGGTGGCTCCTCATAAAATTGTTGATCAGAGTACAGGTTAGGAAATCAGTTATGGGGTTGTGAATCAATTTTGTGGATTCAGACTAACATTTTTAAACTAGCTCCTAGGAAAAGCAAGTATAGTTCAAGGAACTTTTGTTATATATAGGATTGTGGTGCAAAAATATGCTTCTTTACTATACACAGTGGTCAAAAAATTTAGAAGCTACTTCTCTAGGAAAAGTCATCCCTAAACTCTTCCTCACACAATTTGCAATTGTGAAGATATAGAAACAAGTGCCCATCAATGCATGCGTGGGTCAATCAAATGTGGTGTGGGTATCCCACGGAGTACTACTTGGCCGTAAAAAACATAGGAATCTAGTATCTTTTGTAGTAACTGGATAGAACTAGAGAACATTCTTCTAAGTGAAGTGCCATAATAATGGAAAAACAAACACCACAAGTACTCAAGATTTAATTGGAACTAGTCAATCAACACTTAAGTTCACATATGCAAGCAAAAGTCAAACAGAACTCAAGTAGGTGGGAAGGGGAGAAGGTGATGGGTTAATTCATATCTAATGAACACATTCTGGGGAAAGGGCATACTTATAATTTTGACCTGAAATGTACAAAAGTAAATTACATAACCAAAACTTGCGTACCCTTATAATATTTTGAAATTTTAAAAGAACCAAAAAATATTTTTTAAAAAAACAACCCAAAACAACAACTTACTGGAATGGAATACATGTATGGGGACCCATACATGGAGGACGTATGGGGAATAAATGTATAAGGACCTGTACATGGGGAATGTAGGGGAATCCATGTATGGGGACCCATACATGGGGAATGTATGGGGAATACATGTATAAGGACCCGTACATGGGGAACATATGGGGAATACACGTATAGGGACCCATACACGTATGTGGATTCTGTGACAACTTTGAGATCAATATATTTTCTAATTACTTTAAATGATAATTATCTGATTTTATCTAATGCCAATTATATTTAGAACAGGTTAAAACTCCTTCATAGAGATTAAGAATTTCACCCAAATGGGGACTTTCTGTTTTTTTCTTTAATGTCTTCCCACACATTAGCTGTCTAGGTTGAGAGCATAACACTAGCTCTCTCCTTTTCCACCAAGGTGAAAAGGCCATTTTCTAAGAATTCTTTTCTAAGAAATCATGAAAGCAAATTAAAAATCTTCAATTTAAAAGTCAAAACTTTAATAATTTTCTCTAAATATCTTTGTAAGAAATCATAGCAGAAGGTGGAATACTAAAATTAAAATCCTAAAGGAAAGAAAAGGATAAGTAGCCTTGTGATGAACTCAAGTTCAAGCACATAAGATACTTGTTTTGTTGTGCCTGAATTTCGGGGTCCCCCCCAAAAGAAACTCACACCAGGCGCGCCGATGCAAAAACAAAGGGTGAAATTTATTACAAGCTTAAGCTTGGGCCATTAGTCACGCCAAAATGGCGGATCGCTCTGAATGGCCCTGAGGGGTGGGGCTGAGGTATTCTTACAGTGCACGGGAAGGAAGTTGGGAGGGGGGAATGGGATAAGGGGAATGGGATGAGGGAAAGGTGGAGTAGGGATGAGTCCAAGTGTCTCATCCCTTACTGATTGGATACCCTGGTGGTGCCAGGAACAGGTGGGTGGTCGCTAAGCAGGAAGGGGCTGGCATTGATCAACCGGTAGGGGTGGTCAGGGGAACTGGGGCATGGAGCCAAAATTTGAAAAACTAACATTATACCGCAAATTACACAAAATGGCGTCACACGGGTCCTTTCAGTTTCTTCTCTGCATGTTTTTGTCCTCTTGCATTGGGGAGGTAGCTGTGACAACCTTATGTTCGGCTTTCCCTGATTAGGGCATTACACTGTCCCTAGTCTAATGTGTTGACACTATATGGTATTGTCATACTTTCTGGTTTACTAAGAGTCCCCTGGACTTTAATATGGAGTTTCAACATGAGATCAGCAGCCAGCACCAACCCAGATATGTGCATAGTAAAAACACTATGTTAACACTTAAAAATTAAGCCAGGTGCATGACTGTAATCCTAGCACTGTGGAAGGCCAAGGTGGAAGGATCACTTGAGCTCAGGATCACTTGACAGCAGCCTGACAAGAGTGAAAACCCATCACTACAAAAAGATAAAAGAATGAACGGAGTGTGGCGGTGGGTGCCTGTATTCCCAGGTACTTGGGAGGCTAAGCCTCCTCACGTGAGCCCAGGAATTTGAGGTTGCACTGAGCTAATGATGATACCACTGCACTCTAGCCAGGGTGACAGAGTGAGAACCCTGTCTCAAAAATAAGTAAAAATAAATAAAATAACTTTCTTTAAAAATTGGGATTTTTGGCTTTTCTTGGAAAATCAAAACATTTAGCAGTGCAAGACCCGTTGTACTGCACAGAGACAATAGCTCTTAACCCCTGTATTTTGCTAACAACAGTTTCCTATGCATTTTATTGTATTTATTTGAAAGCACTACCTCGAGAAAGGATCCCCGGGAGTCACCAGGCTGCACGAGTCGTCCGCGGCTGCATAAAGGTGAAGACCCATAGTCTGCAGCCCAGTCGCGGCATATCCTCTGACTCTAATGAGGCCCTGCGTCTGCTTCCACTTCCCGTTGTCCTTAGGCTTTTCCTAGAGTCAAGAAACATTTTCCTGTAATCATGTCTCTACCAAAAATCGGAAAAAGAAAAATGGACCAATAGGGCCTTGGAATTCCTACAGCGGGCTGCCCCAGCATTTCCGCTCTCTCACTGGTCTCCGGCCCTCAGGGGTTGCGTTCAACATCCTTGACCAGCAGGGAAGCCCCGCGACCACCCATCCGAGCGGCCCTGCTGGGGAAGAGCAAGCCCGGCCGCACTTGCACTTCAGCCCTGCGCCAGGGGGGGTCGCCCTGCTCCAATTGGCTTCTCGGCTCTCCAGGGGCATCGACGTCACGTGTATCCTTCTTCCTGGGGGGCAGGGCTATTTAGAGGAAGCTGGAGGGCGTGTCCGGAGCTAAGATGAGCAGAGAAGCCGGCTCGCCCCGCCCTCAGTCTGGGAGGTTGCCCAGGTTGGTTTTGCGGGGTGCAGCTTACAGGACTTGCCCTTACACAGCCTGCAGGACTCTTTCCCTAGGATGTCGGTTGAGGGATCCTCATACCAGCCCTTCCGAGGAAAGAAGAGGAACAAAACCGCACTTGGCAAAGGAGGACCAGTGATGTTCAAAAAAATGAGAAAGCCAAGTCAGAAGGAGAAGGCAGACCTGAATTCTAGTTCATTCAAACACTGCAAACATTCGTCCTCAAGGGAAGTGACTTTTGGGGAATTTCACAGCAAGCGTTGAACAAGTCTTGTTTAACAAGTGCTGTTTAACGCATTGATGTTTTTCTAGGGCAAATCTGGGCCATTTAAGTAGATCTAGTCTTTACTCAGCGCTCACCTTAGCCTTTGTGCTAATTAGAGTGAGAGAGACCTTGTATCTATAAGGAGGCTGGGCTCTTTTTTGTAGCAGTAGAATGTTTTATTTTACTTTTAAAAAAGATATAATACAGTGAAAATGACACTTTTCTATTGGTGTATAGTTCTATGAATTTTAACACTTATATAGGTTTATGCAGCCACCTTTGGAATACAGATTTGTCCGAAAAGCTCTTTCAGGCTAGCCCCTTGAAATAGTCTTTTAAAAAATTATAGTGGAATACATATAAATTAAAAACCACGAGGATATTTGGAAAATAAATTATGCATTTTATTCCTATGATATTAAGATAGAATTTGTGTGTGTGTGTGCATGTTAGAGGATTGTATGTCTTCCCATTTTGGAAGATAAAAATAGTTAAGAAATAATAACCTCTCTCTCAGTGGAGAGACTTTTCGATAATTTTTTAAGTGATATCACAGCATGACCATTTTCAGATTGTGAGAGGAGGCCTCAGAGGTAGTAGCGTGAATACCGGCAGTGCCTACTAGAGTGATCCAGGGCATCTGAACATTCTCCCTCCTCCAGGAATGGAGAGGGCCACCTCCTGCCTCCTCACCCTGCCACCTGTCCTTCTCCCCAGTTCCCCCTCGCCAACAACAGAGCCTTGTATCTCTCCAGCTTGCTCTCTCCTCTCTCCTGCCTCCTTTTACCTCCCACTGGCTCATCCCTTCTTTGCCTTCTCTTTCCCACTCTTCTCAGATCTTTCTCCGTCTCCTATGTGTAAGTATGATGGAAGAGTCTATTGACAAAGGGTTGGAAGGACATCCTTTCTCCCTCCAGAAATTTACCTAGCACAAACTCTTACCAGACACCTACCATCACCTGAAACACAGGGCATCTGTCCTGACTCCACACCAGCTTTCCCAGCAGAGAGGTGACCAGCACGACCACCCCATCCCACACACACACAGGCCCCAGGGCAGCAGCCGCACTCCTGCTTGCCACTGGCTCTTCTAGACTCACCCGGTTGCTACCACCCTGGGCCTCTTCCCTTAGAAATGGAGGCAGGAGCCTGAGAGAGAAGAGAGGAGAATGAGAAGAAGAGAATTGAGTACAAATAAAAAGAAAGCTATTGCTTGCTTGGTGGATTCCTAGTGAGAAAAAAAAAGACACAGTGCCATTTTCACCACCCCCTGTAAATATTGGAACCGAGAATATTAGCAGAATCCAAACAATTATAACAAGATCTCTGAAATCTATAAACAAGTGCACTCTTAGTAAATATTTTTGGAAGTGTAGCTATTTCATGGGACTTGACAGGAAGTAGAATTTTTATTTAGCGACTAAAATTAGTGTACTAGTGTTCCTTGGATAGCACTTAATATGACACCTCATATAAGGGGCCCTTTAATGAATGCTTTCCATTGGTCATGACACAACTTGTAATTCCAAGTATCTTTAGGGGGAAAGTGAAGAAATAAATAGGTTAATCCATTGTTTTCTCACTTTTAAAACATTATTGATTATCATTAGGTTTAAAATGAGTTTCCATGTATTGTCTTAAGCTAAAGACCAAACTGTGTATTTTTTATATATGTTTAAAACATGTATATTAATATACATTTAAATCATATATATGTAATTGACTACAGTTATGCAAAATATTTAAGCTTAAAAAGAATAAGAAAGGTAGAAAATACATTTTTACACTTCATTGAGAAATGTATAGAAGAAGCGTGATGTGATCAGGGAATTGTAACTCAGTGATGAAATTTGGCAACAAATACTCGTAAAAGGATTAGAGTTATCTTAATTCATTTTGGACTTAAATTTAGTTTATATGGGAATGGATTCATCCCAGAGGACTAAATCAGCTTATGGAGTTGGGTGCTCCAAAACTTAGAATTACATAAACCAGGTATTGGGGAGTATGAAGGTTTCACAATTTCAACGTTGAAGTGTACAAAGATTTGATTTTCTCTGGCCGGGCATGATGGCTCACACCTATAACCTAGCATTCTAGGAGGCTGAAGTAGATAGATCCCTGGAGCTCAGGAGTTTGAGACCAGCCTGAGCAAGAGCAAGACCCCATTTCTACTAAAAAAAAAAAATAATAGAAAAACTAGGTGGACACCATAGCTGATGCTTGTAGCTACTTGGGAGGCTGAGGCAAGAGAATCACTTGACCCCAAGAGTTTGAGGTTGCTGTGGGCAATGACGACACCAAGGCTCTCCACCCAGAGCAACAGAGTGAGACTATGTTTCCATCATAGCTACCTTTAGCTTTTGAATCCTTGTTTCAACTTGGTAGCAGAAATTTTGTGTGCCCATTTGAGTTAAAATTCTGTTACTTCTAGAGTTAAAATCAGTTAAGTTTTGGGTAAACAGCCAATTCACGATTCTTCTCTGTGCCTACTTCCATCTTAGAGATGTAAGTACCAGGATGGTTTCTGTATTGTCTAGAGAGGTGAATGTAATAGCTTAAATATGTTATTCTCTTATCCACAGGGTGCTTCTGGGTCACCTTTGCTATAAAAGTGGAGAATATTTTTTAAATAAAGTTAGGGCACACTCCATAAAAGTTTTACAACTCACTTAAAATCATAGAAGAGCTGTATATTTCAAGATAAAGATTTAAACTCTGGTTATTTAGCAGGGTCTTGGGAGGAATTGCTGTGTCAACTAATGTTGTGCTCTATATTTCATTACTGCCTTTGTGTTTTTTAAAATACCTGAAGAATAAAGTTTATTTAAAATGTCACACTTTGCAAGCAACACATTACATCCATAGAAAATTCTACTATCCTGCCATTACTCGTATTTATTACGGTCGATTAGTCACGGACCCTCTGCCATGATATCTTGGCTTATTAACACACTGCATACTAAAAAGCATAATAGATGGTCCTGGAATGAGCAGTTACGAAGCCTAGTCACTCATTCTTCCCTGGCCCTCCGTTTTGTTCAGAGGGGATAACTGAAGAGGATTGGGCCTGTGCCTGAAACATTAGCCACCTCATTCACCTTGGGGGGTGAGGAAAGAAGGGAACCATCTCAACGCACAATTATTGAGAAATCCTCTGTCTCTCTCCAGGATTAGAGACAAAGCTTAGCAAATCCTCAGGGTTGCCTGAACTGGTCTCAAGTTCAAATTCCACAGAAAGCAGGGATCGGACAGAGTAATGGAGACTGTGACCCACAGCATTTGTTTTCTGAGCTCCCTTTTAAAAAATAAAATGGCAGAAACACACCAATGCTACAGAACTTCACTGCACTATCTACTTCCCAAGCGTATTTCCGCTAACATACATCACCCATAAACTTCTGCACAAGATGGACCGTTGATGAAATAACTTGAATCCCCTCCATAATATTCTGAAATTAAGGGAAGAAAAAGAAAGACCTTGAATCCTGCAAAGTAATCTATAAATACCAAGGACGCTAAAAGAGGGTCTTAATGGAGAGGACTGATTAAGTAATTTTCTCACCTGACATCTAGGAAAAAAGATATTTATTCTTTTTTAAAAACCTGTTAGTTTTTCAGACAAGAAAAAGTGTTAGTGAGGATGTGGAGAAATTGGAACTCTTGTGTACCGTGGGATGGAAAAACGGTGCAACTGCTATAAAATAACAGTGTGGTGGTTCCTCAAAAGATTAAAAATAGAATCGCCTTATGATCCAGCAATCCCGCCAGTGGGTATATGCCCGAAAGAGTTGAAAGCAAGGTCTCCGAGAGATATCAGCACGCCACCCCTGCTCATAAAAGCACTCTTCACAATAGCCAAGAGATAGCAGCAATCCCGATATCCACCCACGGGTGAAAGGGTAAGCAAAATGGGGCATGTACTACAGTGGACGATTATTAGGCCTGCAAAAAGGAAGGAAATCCTATTATAGGATCCAGCATGGATCAACATTGAGGATTTTATGTTAAGTCAAACAAGCCAGTCACGAAAAGGACAAATACTATATGATTTCACTTACATGCAGAACCTGAAGTAGTTAAATTCATACAAACAGAGAGTAGAACGGTGGATTACAAGGGAGGGGGGGAATGGGCAGTTGTTGTTTAATGGGGAGAAAGTTTGAGTTTTGCAAGAGAAAAAGTTCTGGAGATCCATGTAACTCCAGTGTGTGTGTATGTGTGTGTGTGTGCATCAAATTGTAATACTCAAGTCACATATAACTTCTTCCATTACAAGAGATACAAGATAAACAATATATAAGATACAAATGTTATCAGTATATATTGAGTATTACATTTTAACACAGTTTTTTCCCTTTCCTAAAGTGTTTATACATTTTTGCCACCCTCTGTGTGTATATATATGTATATATATGAAACAAATATAAACATAAAATACATATGTGAATGTAAACTACTAAATTGTACACTTAAAATGGTTACAATAGTAAGTTTATGTGTCTTTCCTTAATCATAAATTTTTAAAAATCTGATAGTTTTTTAAATGACTATAATCAAGATTAATGAGATTATGCTCAGACCTCTTGTGGTGGGGAAAAGGGCAAGGGAGGGGAGGGGAGGGGGGAGGATGGGTGGAGGAAGGGCGATCGGTGGGATCACACCTACGGTGCATCTTAGAAGGGTACAGGTGAAACTTACTAAATGTAGAATACCAATGTCTACATATAGTGATTATGAAAGAGCCATGAAGGCTATGTTAAACGGTTTGATGAAAATATTTCAGATTGTATATGAAGTCAGCACATTGTGCCCCATGATTGCACTAATGTACACAATTATGATTTAATAAAAATAAAAAAAAAAAAAAAGAAGACCTCTTGTGGGATAGGAAGGCAAGTAATTTGATTATCCACACTGTTGCTGGATCAAGATTTCTGCTTCCTACAAATCAGCATGACCGAGCACTCCAGGTAATCCACCACCATAGAACCTAAGGATTCATTGGGGATACAAGCATCATTTACAAAAGAAATTCATGATCCAAGAGTTACTTGGAGCTTGGTATTTTGTATTGTAATTTTTGAATGTGGTAGAAGTTGGTGAGATCTCTATGGGGGGGGTGTTTTTGTGTTTTGGGGGAATAGAGAATAACTGTGTCAATTAGTAGCAAATTATAGAAGGCACATGTCTCTGGTCTGGCTGCTTAGTTTTACGTTGTCCAACAGCCATTTCCTAACCACAGTCCTGATGAAATATAGCTATGCAGCAAAAGCAGCATTTATTATCAGAAACACATTTTTTTCCTGACATTTTGGGGTAAGAAAGGGTCGGGATTAACTGTACTTTTTAATAAGAGATGGAGTGCTACTGGAAAACTATCAAGGAAACTGTGGCTTGAGCTTGGATTCTAGGAAGCCCATAACCAAAACTTGCTACTTTCCAGCTGAGTACTGTAGCAGAGCCCATGCTACAGATCCCCTGCAACTTGATACCTCCCCTCCGGGTGCACAGGAAGATGGGGTTGTTCTATGTGAGGCCATTGGCCACTGATGGGCTCCCTTGCTTCACTTTCCTGGATTCCCAGAGACCCTCTACTAGACTGGCTGCAAACTCTACCCCATACCAACTCTGGTTTGCCTCCTAATGACAGCAATGTCTTCAGAGACCTCTTGCCAGTTTGGAGTTGGGCCTTGGAGCTGCAGTACAGGCTTGTAAAGCAGATGCGTAGTAAATGCTGCAGCCAAGTGCACAGCACATTTTCCTAAGTGGGAAGACTGTGTTAGAGACAGAACATTACTTAACAGTAGGTGGGCAGTTCAAGCCTAAACAGCTCGGCTCTTCCCCATCAGAGACCCTGCAGAAGCAGGCGCTGCTGCAGCTGTGGGCGGGAGAGCATCTCCTGTAGCTGTTTCGAGCAGACAGTGGCTAACAGAAGACAGTCTCTTGGGAAGCCCCTGTCTGGGATTTTCCTATGTAAACAACAGAAAACAAAACCCCTGGGCTTGTCTTTCACGCAAACATAGCTGCATAAAGCGTTCCTTCATACGCATGCGCTGGTGTGGAGTCTTTCCGTCAGGTTTTCACCGCTGCCAACAGTGTTTTTGCCCACATATGTAAAGGTGCCTGGCCCTTGTCCTTCTCAGGAAGAATAGCTATGTGTCGAGTGCCTGGTGCCATGCAGGGACTCCGTGTCTGTCATCTCATCTCTTCCTCATTGAACACATCTATTCCAGTGATTTGCCAAAGTACCCAACCTGAGATTTTTGCTTCTGTTTACTTTCTACCGGAATGAGAGAAAGAAAGAGTCACAGATGTATTCTCTTCTTGTTTTTCTAATCACCTTTTCCCCAGGATTATCCATGTCTGCAATTAAATAGAGTAGAACCTCCATCGTTGACCACCTCCTTAAGTTGACCTGATTTTTCTTAACCAGACGTGCACCACGTGTACTCAATGGAAGTTCCTTATGGTGACCATCTTGAATGCTGACGAGTCCCTTGGTGGTCAATTATAGACATTCTACTATATCTGA
Organism: Perodicticus potto; assembly: GCA_963574655.1. NCBI lineage: Eukaryota > Metazoa > Chordata > Mammalia > Primates > Lorisidae > Perodicticus > Perodicticus potto. The sequence continues at coordinate 11,500 of CAUYRH010069235.1, read as the reverse complement.
GCCTTGTCCAGCCAGATCAACCTCTAACATCAGGGGGAGCCTAAGCAAAAGCACAAATGGATATCCATACATCTAAATACCTAAAATTTATCCTTTTAAAAACTCCCTTTAAACATGGACACCTAATGTCTGCATCTGATATGTGCACTGAGATTTATGTATAAAAGTTGATTATAATGGCTCGGTGCCTGTAGCGCAAGTGGCTAAGGTGCCATCCATATACACCAGAGCTGGCGGGTTCGAATCCGGCCTGGGTCTGCCAAACAACAATAACAACTACAACCAAAAAAAAGAAACAAAAAAAAAACCATAGCTGGGTGCCTGTAATCCCAGCTACTTGGGAGGCTGAGGCAAAAGAATCACTTAAGCCCAGGAGTTGGAGGTTTTTGTGAGCTGTGACACCACAGCACTCTACCCAGGGAGACAGCTTGAGGCTCTGTCTCAAAAAAAAAAAAAAGAAAGAAAGAAAGAAAAAGAGTTGATTATACTAACATTAAGTTGGAAACAGGATCAGTGTTCAGCAATGGGGCATTGATTAATCATAATGTCCCTTTATATAATAGAGTATGATAGCATCATTTAACATTTTAAATTATATTATCAATATTAAGTTATTTTGAGAAGTTTTATAAAGTGAATAAAAGGTGTGAAGTGACTTTGTAATTACTTTTTTTTTGGCTGGAGCCAGGTTAGAACCCGCCACCTCTGGTGTAGGGGGCCAGCGCCCTACTTCTTGAGCCACAGGCGCCGCCCGTATAATTACTATTTTTAAGGTATATGTATACATAAAAGAAAATACCCCAATAAAATAGTAAGTTACTTTCTATATCTCTGTTCGGTAACTTCAGAAATTTTATTTCTTCTCTTCTGTGTACAGGTATTTTTAGCATTTTCAAAAAACAAACTGATAATGAGGGAAAAGAAATAAATTTATAATAAAAGTATTTGTATGCTTGATGATCTTATTTCCAGGCATCTCTTTTAGAGAAAAATCAGATGTGGCTAAATATTACAAGAGAATATTTACTTATAATAAAAATTGTAGATAACTAAAATTCCAACACCAGGATAATATATAAGTTATAGGAAAACTACAATGAAGTATTATAAAGGCTCAAAAGCAAATTCTCAAAACCTAAGAAAACAAAATACTCAAAGTCAAAATGTTACAGAGAAAACATTTGTTTTCAAAATACTCAAAATCAAAATGTTACAGAGAAAGTGAGTTTAAATTATTTTAGCTCCTTAAGTTGCTTCAGGAACTTAAAAATCAAGGTCTTTGGGGAAAAATCTTTCTTTTGACCGTGTGTATCTGTCAAATATCTTAATAGGGGAAACAATTCAGTAAATTATTGAATCTTTCAAAATTCCTCATTGAGGATACGAGCTGGTGTAGGCTGGCATTCCAGAGGACTCAAGCTGGCAAAGACCCCAGGCCTTGGCCACTGCAGCTCCGCACACCTAGGGTGGCGAGGGGTGGTGGGAATGTCCAGCCAAGTGGATGAGAAGCTGGTCTGGGAAATGCTGGGTAGAAAGCAACAGAGTAGCAAAGACAGGATATAAATAAAGCTAAAAAGCAACTGACAATTACCCTGTGGGCTGTAACTTTCCCTCATTAAAACCCTACCATAGCATCCTTTGATCTGCAGCCTAGCGCTCCACCGTCCTTCACCCCATGGCTCTCTTCCTTGAACAAAAGACTGCCAGTTTAATTGAAACACGACACAGATACCTTCTCACTTTTTTACTTTGAATATGCACACCTCCAAAACCCCAATAAAAAGGCCTTGAGAATTTGGCTCGAGGAAGCACCTACAGATGTCTCTCCGGGTCAAGAAAAAGAAACTATATGTGTAAATTTATGGCACCTTCCCTCCCTTTGTCTGTGGGATCAGTGGGTGGGGTCAAGTGCCTGCTTGGCCCAATCCTGGGTCCGTCCCATAAGCTGTGTCCCATCCTGGGTCCCTACAGCTGGTGTTTGTTTGTATATTTTTAAATTATTCTCTTTAGTTCCCCCTCAGAGTGAATAGCAATTAAGTTCCTTTTTAAAAGGCCTATAGGTGCTGGTCTATGCAGGCACAGAGTACAGGGGTGCTCTCAAAAGTAGAGCTGAGAAGATAGACAAAGGATCAAGAAGACATTTACGAGTCAAGTAGAGGAAAACCGTATCTTCATGTAAACTGTAAGGAAGAAGAGAAACATACTTGGCCACAGCCAGGGAGGGAGAAAAACCCACAAACATTTTAAGAAAGGAAGGAACCTTGTGGTTTCTCCAGCTCCAGAATACATTGCCATTCCCATCTGACTAACACACCTACCCTGGGACCTAGAAAATCTTTCACTTTCCCACCAAACTTTTTCTTTTCTTTTCTTTCTTTCTTTTTTTTTTTTTTTTTGAGACAGCATCTCACTCTTTTGCCCTGTGTAGAGTGCAGTGGTATCCTCATAGCTCAAAGCAACCTCAAACTCTTGAGCTGAAGGGATCTTCCTGTCTCAGCCTCCAAGGTAGCCTCCAAGGAAATCGTCATGGTACCGGGTTAATTTCTCTCTTTTTAGTAGAGACAGAGTATGGCTGTTGCTCAGGCTGGTCTTGAACTCCTAAGCTCAAGCAGTCCTCCTGCCTCAGCCTCCCAAGTAGCTGGAACTACAGGAGCCCTTCACAAGGCCCAGCAAGTTTTTGTTGTTTTTTTTTTTTTTTTGTAGAGACAGAGTCTCACTTTATCACCCTGGGTAGAGTGCCGTGGCGTCACACAGCTCACAGCAACCTCCAACTCCTGGGCTTGAGCGATTCTCATGCCTCAGTCTCCCGAGTAGCTGGGACTACAGGTCCCCACCACAACGCCCGGCTATTTTTCTGTTTTTTGCAGTTTGGCTGAGGCTGGGTTTGAACCCACCACCTTTGGTATAGGGGGCCGGTGCCCTACTTGATGAGCCACAGGCGCTGCCCTTCTTTTCTATTTTTGGTAGAGACAGGGTCTGTCTCTTGCTCAGGCTGGTCTGGAACTCCTGAGCTCAAGTGATTCTTCTGCTTCTGTCTCCTGGAGTGCTGGGATTTCAGGTGTGACCACCATGCTGGCCTCAACTAAGCATTTGTTGGTGGCATGCTACACGTAGACTGGAGGAGAAAGGAAGGAGGCCACTGGTTTCAATTAAGTGTGTCTATCCATCTCTGCCTTCTTTAAAAAAACTGTTTCTCCTCTCCCTCTTTCCAGACAAGTGTTCTGTGGGAAAACTTTATCTTTCACATGACCCCAGTCTTATTAACAGTAATAGGTTCTCTGCAGTGTAGAGATTACTTACTCAAGCTGATGAGATCAACGTAGCTTACTCCCTTGGCCATTGCGATTGGTAAAAGGGTGATCACATGGCCTAAAGCAAGCCAATCAGACTCCTTCCCTGGCTTTTTCAAAACGTCCTTGGAGAGGAGGGCTCCTTCTCTCTGTTACAGAGCCATGGGTCTAGACATGAGCCTTGAAACTGCATAGACAATGAGAATACTAGGAGACACAGGATGGAGAGAATCCTGCTGGCATTCCAATCCCTATTCCAAGTCTCCCCGAATCAATCACTTCCTCTGTCCTTCTGGCTGTTTGGTGACATACACCATTATCTTTCTATTCTTCTGAAACTAGTTCCCATTGTATTTCTGCCATGTGAAAATAAAAATGCTCCCAAATACAGGAGTTTGGTATTGCGACTGCTCTGTGTTAAGTAGTAAGCCTCCCAGGTACAGTGACCCAAAGACGGGCAAGGTCCATTCCTTTATAAGGATAATGAGGGGCTAAAGGCACTGTCACTGGGCACACCTCCTTGGATGCCCTCTTCCCTGCCTTCTCTGAACACTGGTGTAACCAATATTTACCGAATACCTACCATGTAGTCCCCTCACCAGTCTGTGACCTTTTCAACGGATTGATGCACATCCATTCTTCTTTTCTGCTCAACTTCATTCAGCCTACTGAGGAAATTCCACTTGTGCCCGTAACTGTGAAAATGCAACATATCTTTAGTGGAATATTTACAAGTAACCACAAGATGGGGCTGTTATGTGAGGGAAGTAAAAGTTAACTGTGGGTGGAAAGAAGATGCAACATTTTCCAGCACCCAGGGTAGAACATTTAAATCTTTCCTTACTAAAAAATAAGAGAAAGAAATTTTTTTAAAGAACATGTATACTTCTAAACTTTTCATGAAGCAAAAGCTCTACTTATAACAAGTTCAGGGACTACTCTTTTTAATAATCTAGTGCTCCTTAGGGGCAAAATAATACATAATTGTTATTATATGTTTTATATTAATTATATATGATTATTTATTATTATTTTCCCCCTCAGAGGTTCTCCCAACATCGATTGTTTATTTATCTTTTTCCCTATTTTTTAAAATCTTCTTTCATCCCTTTCAATGACAGGTCATGCTATAAAACTGAAATTGATTTATTATTTATTTCCAGACTTCCTCTGTATTAAATTTCAAAAACAAATGAATAGCATTTGATATTTGTGATCAATGTGCTCTTGTTTCCTGGTGTCTTCCTCTACCATCTAAATTAAATCATTTTCATTTCACTATTTTTCTCTTTAGTTTTCCAGTTTAGAGATCTGGATAATTCTTGATGAATAATGATAAGACAAGGGGGCCCCATTCTCAGAATATCTAAAAGAGGTGAGAAGAAAGTGAGCCTGAAGTATGTCTTTGCCTTCTTAGAGACCACACTGCTTGCTGGGTCAAGGTGACCACAGGAGGCAGCCAGCTGGAGCCTGGAGTATGCCGATTCACCCTCTACTACTGTATAAAAGAGAAAGTCTGCGGAGAGATGCAGGGGAGGCTGCAGAGAGCAGCAGTTCTGCTTTTTCTAGGGTATGGTGCAGTCTGAATTATACTAACTCAAAACTAGGAATGTCCTGTTGAGAAATGGAAAACCTAAAAATAGACCTGCAGAAAGTACTTTGACCTTGGCTTGAAAGTCAGCCCAGTTCTATGACAAGAAAGGCCTTTTCCATGAAGATTATGTTCTTAAGAGCCATATTTCATCTGCACATAGATTCCCCGTAAAACCACTCTCAGAAAATGTGCATTTTGGCTATCCTTCAAATGTAAAATCATTATGTTTGGCTCTGGTTTTTCTGGACATTAGATGCCTGTGTGAGGGTTTCTTTCTGAAATTCCTTGTACAAAACATTAGAGGTTATAAACTGGATTAATAGTGACATTTAAGCAAATCTGTTATCACTATATGTATCCAATACTTAATGATTTTTGGAAAGAATTCAAGGATAAAGCAGCAAATAATATTGCACTCCAGTAATACAGAATGTACATGCTTTAGAATTAACTACAATAAGCTAATAATTTTTCTTGAAGAAATCTATCCAGGGAGCCATGAGAATATACTTTTTAAAGTTGTAGTAATTAAATCCAAAATTAAACGTTACCATCCTATAATTCTTTTTGCTTGTGCTAGAGTTATAATATTTAAAACTTCCAATATCAAAGAATTTCGGGGTACCTTCATATATATTTTGTGTATATTACAAGGATAACTCAAACTGTGATAAAAAGCTATTAAAAAGGAAAAAACACTTTTATATACTTAGGGAACTTTCTAAGGAATAGCTGCTATCAATTAAACAACAAATACTTTTTAAACACTCTTGGGGGTTCAATGTTCCTTCAGTGGTCTGAAAAATCTGGAAAAATGGACTTCGTTAGCAACTACAAAATTATTGAAAGGGTATTTAAAATGGCATTTAATACCTGCAAAGACCGAAACAATCAGTGGTTTAAAGTTTCACCTAAAGATTGGTAAATAACACTGATTACAGGTCTTATTCAAACAGAAAATAATGAATATGTAATGAAAGGAGAATAATGATCCAAATTGCTCTTAATCTGCGCGTTGCACCCATTGATTGGCCTGGAAATAATAGTGCTAATCTTACAGTAAGAAAGCCAATTGCTTTAGAAAGTCATTAGCTCTGGGGGAACAAGATACCCATTTCATTCTGCTATATGGCATTTTATTGAGTAAAGCCTTCAAAACAACTGTGTGTTTAGGAAAAATTCCAGGGTTAACCCAAGTCAAATAACATTCCTTTCCACTCTGCTCTATAACTTGTAAAAGCAATGTAGGTGCTCTTTACAATTCATCAAACATTTAATGAACACCTTCTGTATCCATGGCACAAGGAGAATTATATACAGTAAATAATGTAGCATTCTGCAAGATAATTATTGGGCTCTCATTGGTTTATTTCTTATTTTTATTTTTTATAATACATTATGATGTTCAGTTTTAAATATTTATTTATATATTACAACTTAACACTGGTTTATTGCTAATTAGGTGAAGAAGTAATAATCTCAAAACAGTAAATTTACACTACAGACATTTTATATTTCTGAAACACAATGGCAAATTTTCATGAACAAACAAATATATAAGCAAGAAATACATTAAAGAGATAAAGTATTTTAAAAAATCATAATTTCTCGTGTCTAGAAAAAACTTCAAAGAATTTTGAATGGGAAAACTTTATTTCCCTTAACTTTGAGGACTTGTGTATATAAATTAAATATAAGTTTTCTTCAATTCATTTTCAGGGACTTAAACGAATTCTTAGATCTAAGATCGAAAACCTATTACACTTATTTTAGTTTAAATTTTAACACACAAGCATCTGGTTAATTAAAACAGAAATAAGTGACAAACCCAGTGCTTCTCTTAGCAAATAGTGAGTAACCAGTCAGTGTTAAAGCTTGCCAGGTGGGGGCAGCAGAGAGCACGTTGCAATGACATGGTGAGCCGCGGACCTCAGTACCAGGTGGTTGCCAGGGAACCCTCAGGGCGCCTGAGAACTGGGCAAGATGAGTCAGTTGCAGGAAAGTTAGCTGAATGGAGAGACTGGTGACAGGAAGCACAATCCAGGAAAAACAAGAAAAGGGCACAAGAAAAGACTGAATGCAAAGTGGGAAGAGCTTGGCTTTGAAGTCACAGAAACCTGACTCTGACACTTAGCAAATGTGTCACCTCGGGCAAAAAGGTTAATCTTTCAGACTTGATGTTTCCCCTGTGTAAAATGAGTATAATGGTATTACCATGTTGCAGAATTATTGCAAGGTTATAAGATGATGCATGCAAAATTCCTAGCACATTGCCTACCAGTACATGGGAAGGGCTTAACAAAGGTTATGAGCCATCATTATTATTTACCACTGCTGCCCAAGAGGCTGGCAAAGTGAAGCTGAGCACCTGCCTCAGAGGAGAGGGAAGCAAAGGGCAGCCTCAAAAGGAAGAAGGTCAGAGAGGTAAGAGAGCAAGGTAGGGGGAGCCAGGATGCTGAGGAATCTCCCCACTACGCTTTGAGTAGAACTGAGTGCTTTTCTGTACCCTAAAATCCTGTATGTTTCAATCTGTCCCCTAGGAATGTCCACCTATCCCCACCCTGTCTTAAAGATCCTTTGCTCTAAATTGGGTCACTTGTAGCAAATGCACTGGAAAGCAAATCTGGTGTCATTTCAGATCTGACGAGTGCATTTGTGTAAAAGTGGGAATGAGAAAGCTTCCTAAGGTAGCAGCCGGCATCCACTGGAGGATTTTAGCTTGTTTGCAAAAAACAATTGATAATTGATTTTTGCAAGGTTCTTTGCATTTTTACTCCTGTGAATGGTCCCTTGATTTGTTAAAGCCTGCAGTAAACACCTCTCTTTTGTTCCTGGGGAGGATGGTGAGGCTTCCACACAGCTGAGTGCAGATGCTGCAGGCGGCAGGACGTGTTGGCTTCTTAATGGGAGTTACAGACATCTTTAACTGCACCGTGCTATTGAAGAATTCAAGAAATCTTTGGATCATAAAATGGTGTTTGTAAACTAAACTCTCCCCCAGTTACTACCCTTAAAAGCTGCGGAGTCCAGATTTGGGGAAATGTACTTTGGGGCATTTTGCTGATCTCTTTGGCTGAGCAGTGTAAAGGGGACTATTCCCTGAGTGCCAGTGGGTTGAGGGAGATGATTTTTCCCATTCTCAGTTACCCTGACATAGAGATGAAGATTCCTCAAAATAGGGAAGGAAGAGAGAAACTTCTTTGCTGAAAGGGGACTACTGGGTTGGGCATGGACTAAGGCTTGAGAGAACTAGGAGTCCTGTTGTTGTAGGAAGAGGAGGCTCTATGGAGAGAAAGAACATCTGAACACCAAAATGTGGAAGAGGGCTTTATTTCAGCTGACTGTAGTCCAAAATGGCCGCCCTTCCCCACTGGCTCTGTCTTTTCCTTTTTATTACCAGTCAAGGGTTCTTTGATCTTTCTCATTGGCCAGTTTGAATCGAGTTGGAGAAGGCGGGGGTTGGTTTTTACAGAAGTGGAAGCAATCATTAGTTTCTAGGTCCCCCTGGAAGTAAAGTTTCTACAAATTCCTCAGAGCTGAGTCACCACAAGGAGGATTTTATAGGTGATTCTGTGAGAAGATTTTTGTTCTCTCAAACCTTACTTCTCCTGGGCACCCTCTCTCACTGTGTGTGTGATGTGAGCTGTGCCTGGCCATGCAAAGACCTTCAGGGGATGAGCTGAGAGCCTGAAGTTTGCTTAGGGCCACCTGTAAGCCCCAAGAATACTCTCCAGTCCTACTGTTTCAAGCACTCAACTTGATTTCTTTAGCTCTTAGTAGAGTTTTAATGAAACATTATGGTTTTCCCCATTTTTAGTAAGTGGCACAGCCAACTAAAGTCGCCCAAATGTTCATCATGAAAGCCTCCCTGTACCTTCCCATTCATCCGCTGAATCCATCAACAAGGACAATCAATTCCACCTCCAGTGAGACTAAAGCTCAAGCCAGTGCTCTTGTTCAAGCTCAAACCAGTGCTCCTGTTTACCCCTCCTCTCTCCCACCCTGGCCCAGAGTCTACTGTTTTCGACCTGTACCCTCCCCACTCCCAGATTTCTCTCCTGACCCTTCTACCCAACTCTCACAACTTGAAGATCCCTTTTAAAATATTAATGAAATCAGTCGTTTTCCTGACTAAAATCTTTCCGTTTCTGAGCACTCTCAGAATAAAGATTCAGATACTCAGCATGGCCTGCAAGGCCGAGTCTGGACTCTGAGTTTAGGAGAGCTCAGTGAGGGCCTCTGGGAAATGCAGGTATGGACAGTGCAAAGTGGCCATGGCAAGGTAGGCACGGAAGCCATGGCAGTGTCCTTGGGTTCCTTCGGGAAGGGAATCCAGTAGAAGAGCGGGTTTCCTATTCCTTCTGGCAGGAGTTGTGATAGGGCAGTAAAGGAAATGTGACTCATGCTGGATAAGATCTGGGGATACATCGGTGACACACCCAGCCCAGGGAGGGAAACAGCTTCTCTGCAAATCAAAGCAACCCTCTTTCTCTTAGTCTTAAAAACAAGAACCAAAAATCGTACAACTTACATATAATCATGGCTTCTATTTGTCAAGCACCTGCGAAGGGGCTGGCTGCATGCCAGGCTTTTTACATCGTTGATTACAACAACCTTATAAGATAATTATTATTATTATCTCTATTTTTGATGTATGGAAACCAGGACTCAAAAGGTTACTAAAAGTCAAATGATTAATAAGGCACAAACTTGGAAAAATTACCAAATTACCTTTCTCTGTGAAGGAAAGGAAGAGCTCTAACGTTGAATTTGTCACCACCTGATGTAGCGTATACAGTTGGGTGCTTGTTTGCGCTTTATCTGTCTTCCCACCAGGATAAAGAGCTCTGTGAGGGGAGAGACTCTGACTCGTTCTCCGCTGCCTCCCTAGAACATGGAATAGGGTCTGGTCACAGCCGATCTTAAGGAGGGATTTGTTCATAAATTGAAGAAATGAAGTTTGACAGCTGCTTTTATGACTCAGTGATTTTGATCCAGAGCTTTACAAAATTAGGAAAAATTAGAGTGAATATCCACATGTCCAGAGATTTGGTATTAGATATTTTTTTCTTATTCTCTCCACTAAAGTACTGCTATTAAAATACAACTATGCCTTATTCAACCAGAGGTTTCCATTAGCAACAAGAATTAATTAAATTATGAGTCATCAGCAGATGACACACTAAGGCAGATGATCTCCCCACGATTATTGGGGGGGTTGGTTTTTTTAATCATAAAAGTAATAGAGTAAAGAAGACAAGCAAGATTTATTCATTTTAAAAAGCGAATCTATACTGTTAGGCAAAGATTTCCAAGACATATATTTTTAATGAAAACAACGACGAGAAAATACTGAACAGTATTCATGGTGCACTTTCCCCCCAGGAGATAAGAATAGTAGTGACCAAGAGCTTACTGTGTGGCGGGCACTATGTTATACCAGATGCGTGAATTATCTTATTTAATTCTTTTAGAGAACACCATGTTAGACCTTTGTTTTAAATAGTACTGGCACCACCATATTAAATTATTTTTTAGTTTTTATCTTGATACAAACTAGAACTTAGAGAAATTCTAAGTTTGTTGCAATGCACACAGACACACGGTATATATCCGTATTTACTTCTGTATCTCCATATGTTTAAAGCCATGAGATTGCACCAGTACCTACAATTCTATTCCTACACCAGGGTTTTCGTTTTCTCTATGTTTATATATGTGTTCCTCCTCTCCAAAAAATGAGAAACCAGCTCCAATTGTCCTCAATATATTTACTTAGTAAATCAATCTTCCTGTGTATCACGAGTCTCCTGTTGCTTCCACTGTCTCCATCCCTGGCAGTGTCTCTCCTCCCACTAGTCTCCAGCTCTGTACATCAGACCCTTTCACGCCTCCTCCCTAAAACCTCACCCCCTACTTGGGCTCTGACTCACCATCACAGAGGCCATTCTTCCTCTATGCCCAGATCACCCAATGCCCTGACACTGCACCTCCCTACCAAACCTGGCAAGGACAGCTCCTCTCCTGATTCAGAGTTAGTTACAAGAAAGTGTCTCCAGGGGATTCAGAGTTTTGAAACTGCATCAGACTTAATATGTAGCATCCTTGATAGCCCACTCTTAAAGGGACCAGCGGTTAGACCAAAAGTATGGGTGACCATTTAGCCAGTCACTTGCATGAGAATGAAACATGACAGATAAAAGAAAAAGGAAAAGGAAAAAAAGGGGGGAGGAAAGCAAAAAGAAAAAAAAATTGTACTAAGGAGGAAGATATTTCATGAGCCGAATCCCAAGCAGTTAAGTCACCACTAATGTGACAATAGTGTTGCCAGCTAATAATGGGCTGCTCCTTAACTGTCGGGAAATGCAAACAGTACAACATTAAAATGGTTCTATTTTTTCCATCCTTGCAATAGCAACAGAGCAAATAAAGTGCCGATCTCTGAAAGACAAAGGCTGTGAAAATAAACATGAACTTAAGCTAGGGGCACTTGTGTTGTGAATTTTCTTGGGAGATATCTGGTAACGTACTTGAAATCCTCAAAGCACCACTGGGTCGTCCCTCGCGGGGCAGTCTGAAATCCCCCCCACTCATCTCAGATGATTGGCCAAGCGCT